>OX411555.1:5025486-5246429 GCA_948146395.1 Fragum whitleyi | reverse complement strand
GGGAACATGTTTAAAAAAAAACCTTAAGTCAGTCTCGTTCGAACATGGCGTGTTAGCAATTTGTCAATGGTTTTATTGCATATTCGAACAAAAATGATTATGTGTTATGTGTATCACGAAAAGCTTTTGGGGCTATTCATTACTTTTTTTCATATCTATAAATTTTCTTATCAACATCTCGCAATTTTTTACTTATTCCCACGTATATTATCGTACCAAGACTAGTTCTACTTATTCTTTAGAGAAAATATTAGATTTCCTATCACATGCGATTGACATGCCCAAAATGATAAAAAAAACAAATTTCAGTTAAATGGCAATCTAATATTTTTGGATTGAAAAATACCTTTTTAAACTCCTCCACATAATTAGCTACAGCCTTTTATGCGGGACTAGTTTTTGCTTTAAAGCAGTTCTATTTTGTGAAGTTCAAAATTGTTAACATTCATTTTTGCTTTGCTTTTATACACCGCAAAAAAACTTGTCGTGAACTCAAGATGCATGATTGTATTGTTGTTATTTTTTCACCATTCTTACCAAAAGTCACAACCATTTTTTCATAAATTAGCTTCCATTTTTTTTTGAAGGCGACACAATTCACTTTGCTGTACATTACAGCAATTTTTTACTTGTATACAAATGTATTGCAGCATTGATTTTGCTTCAAGCTATTCTAATAGTCAGTTCAAATTATCAGACTTCAAACATGGGGGGGGGGGGGGGGCTGTCATGGGTTCTGTTCTGGCTCATATCCTTTCCCACATTTTGTCTCCTACAATTTGGAAGATAATTGGATAGCAGCTCATTATTAGGAAAGGATATTATTGGTGCAAGAAATATGAGGAATTGAAAGGGAGTGGGGGAGTCAGAGTCCTCGTTTACCAGCAGAGATATCTATATTTTGCAAGTAAGAAGTCCATAGACTCCCTAGCAGCCGTCATAGCGCAGTTGGTAACGTGTCAGACTATCAATCTAGAGGTCCTGGGTTTGATCCCCAACGGCTGCACTCAACCTTTCAAATCATTTGTCTTTCACCAATGTGTTGATAATCGTACCCTATGTGGAATAGCAGCTGGAGGCTAGGAAAGGATGTGATGGTGGTACTGGTGTGAGAAATACCAGGAATCTGTTGTTAGGTGCTCCAACCACTGTGATATGACTGAAATAATGTTAAAAGCAGCATAAAACCCCATTCAAACAAACAAACCATGGACTCCCTTGATCATATGAGAATACTTTGAAAAACAAATGAAAATGTGCAGTTTCCTTTTCAACCCTTGTAAAAGATGTAGATAATTTTGATACAGAAGTTGTTGGAGAAAACTTTTGCCTGTATCCAGTAGTATTTTGAAATAAAACTCTTCTTTGGGGAGGGGGGGAGAAACTTGTGGAAGAGATGAAATTGCTTTTTACAAGCAGTTTCTTCTTTCCCACAAATTATTCTCCTGTTATGAAAAATTTAGACTGACCTTATTTTGATCTTGGACTTCCTGATAACATAATTTGGATGTCAGTGGTTGAGAGGTAGAGTATGGGCTTCTCAGTCTAAATGAGAGGTCCCGAGTTGGATTCCTGGGAGAGGCTATAGATCTTTGTTCTTTTCTTGGCTGACACATTTGGTGTGAGTATTGGTTCATACAAGCAAAATCGAGAGGAATTAATCCAAGTTGTAACAACTTGTAACCCAAATGGTTTAAAATAAAAAGGTTTAAACCACATGGAGGGGTTAGTGCAACACTATTGTAAGTGCCTATAAATGTATAGGCACTTACAATAGTGTTGCACTAATCCCTTGACACAGACTCCTTACAGGAGTTGATTAGTGTTGATCCCATGTTTATTAGTGAAGATTTCATTGGTACAGCTCAATTCAAGCTGTAGTTTGGAGGTTTGGGTTGCTATGCGCAGGCAGATGGTGTATCATAGATTGGTTTTCTATTAGTAAGACAGCTGGGGGATTGCTCTCTGTGTTTAGACATTTTGTCTGCAACAAAAGAGCTCCATTGGATCAGCTCATTGATTTTTTCTGGGATATTCCATACTAGAGAACATGTCCTCAACACTGATCTCATGGTGTAATGGTTTTATGTTGATCTAGAATCATGAATGGAAAATGTTGAATTGGATGTAGTGAGTTTATGTCGGTTTTGAATAATGATGAATTAAAACAATGTGAGTCTTGGTTATAATTCTGATTCTTATGGGGACTTTTGTTTAGTGCTAGCAGAAAATGATAAGGAAATGTACATGTACTAGGTTCAATTTTGGTTTATGAGATAAACCTGACATGTGGATATAAAATTTCTTATTATTTATCCAGTTTAAAAGGATATTTCGTCACCTTAGTGCAAAAACTCAATATCTGCAAATTTGTAATTTTTCAGGAGAGGCAAAAAACTGATTTATTCTTTTTGTATAAAGCTGATCTTGTCCATTTTCTCCCAGAACAATATTCAAATATTTACACTAAATTGTAAAAATGATTTATGCCAAAAAATAAATACATTTGTGAGATATTTGAAGAAATGTCACTTATCACAATTTGTCGCTAAAATTTTTTAGTGCAAAAAGTAGATAAGAGCCATTATCATGTTTAATTGAAAAAAATTTTTAATGCAAAAAGTGAATAACAGATTCAACATAGGAAATTTTATGCATAATTCCTTTGTGTATGAATGTCTAAGGTATCTTGTTGATATAAAACTGAGAAGTTAATAAGTAGGCATATATACAAAATAACATTTTATTTTTCATAACTTTTGTAACACATCTACAAAATTTCATGTACTTTAAATAAGACTACAAGCTTTCAACAATTATACAGTACACTTCTTTCTATCTTAAATTGGTTGTACAAGCACACAACAGTAACTTTTAATATGAATGATCATGTTTTTGAAAAGTAACAATTATTCAAACCTTTCCCAAACAACAAAACTTTAGGATGGTCCAATTTTAAAGCTACTGAAGTCGATACTTGAGTTCTGATGAAAAAAGGATGTGTACACAATATGGGTTAGAAAATATTGAGACAAGAGAAATAAATTCTGGTTATAAGTTTTTTCTTCTTTTGCCTCAATGTTTTCAAAAATACTGCTGGGCCTCTTTTATTGCACAAACCAAAATCAGGTCTTGCTTGGGAAAGAGTTAAGTAATGCATTTTAACCCTCCCAAATGAGAACAATAATTACTGTTGTACCAAATTAAAATCTTCTGCATGTGATATAATTAACATCTATAAAGATAGTTTTTGAACAGTAAAGCAGAGACAGTATTGGAAAAGGATTATTATAAGCATTTTCTCTTTAACCCTTTCCCAAACAGCAAAATTTTCAGGTGATCTACTTCAAAAACTGTTACAAATGACAAAATAACAGCTATTGAAGATAGAATTTGCGTAAAAGCATAGAAAATATTGAGACAAAAGGAGAAACTGCTGGCCATCAGCAGTTTCTTCTTTTGTTTCAATGTTTTCCCAAGCCTTTTCTACTAGGGACGTCAAAACCAGGTCTCGTTTGGGAAAGGGTTATCTTGATTTTTCTCAAGCTTTTTAAGCCCCTGTATCAAAGAAATTGTTTTAATACTCATGTCTGTCCAAAAACTTAACATTGGCCTTTTCTCCAAAAAGTATTTGACATACAAAGCTCAAACTTGGTATGTAACCTTTCAATTATATCTGTTCCATGCCATATGACCTTCCTCAAGGTCATTCCTTAACCTTTATCAACCCTTAACACGGAAACTTAACATGAAAACTGACATTGTCTTTTGGGGGCATTCATGTTTCACAAAGACATCTTGTTTCTACTAAAATCTAATGTGCATTATATATTTCTGGGTCCTGTTGTATAAACATTGGTTAACGCTAACTAAATGGTGAAATACCTGTTCTGGGTAAAATTGTCTATGATGTTGGTAATCTAACCAAAACAGGTATTTAATCACTTAGTAAACGCTCCCTAAATTTATATAACTAGGCCCTAATGGTTATTAGATGCACATTCTCAACATAACATATTTCTTAAAACTATTCTTATCAGATTATACTTTTCTTATCTCATTCTTAACCCTTTCCCAGACAGCAAAATTTCAGAAGTTTCATTTCAAAAGCCACTGAAGACGACAAATGGACCTTGTTTAAGATGGAATTTGTGTACAATATATCATGGAAAATATTGA
Organism: Fragum whitleyi; assembly: GCA_948146395.1. NCBI lineage: Eukaryota > Metazoa > Mollusca > Bivalvia > Cardiida > Cardiidae > Fragum > Fragum whitleyi. The sequence goes on along the minus strand of OX411555.1, from coordinate 5,242,250 downwards.
GACAAAAGGAGAAACTGCTGGTTATCAGCAGTTTCTCCTTTTGTCTCAAGGTTTTCTCAAGCCATTTCTATGAGTAACTTCAAAACCAGGTTTTGTTTAGGAAAGGGTTAATTATGCCAATATATTCTTTCTAAGAAAAAAAACATTATGTAGTAGCTTTCATTTTCATACAGTATTGCAGTACTGTAACTTGGGGTGGAATTACCCATGGTAAAAAGACAAGCACTGTTATTTTCAAATATCTTTTCAAATGCTTCCTCTAAGATATAATAAGGCCCATTACTGGTGAAAGTGTCCATGGTTTGTCCTGTTAGAGCATTGCCAATTTTCAATTCATCATAAAACCCATTACATTTTGGTAATAAGTTCTCCAACATCAGAGGTGCGTTCGTTAGAGCGAGATACTTAAGATTTTTAAGATAAAGCGTTCGGTAGAGCGAGATTTTTAAGCGGCTCAATAAGAATCTTAAGATATCTCAATAAGGAAACGAAGATGGTTTTGTATTGGCTTAAAACAAGTAGTTATGACGACGTCGAATATTTTCACTCAAAATATCGAAAATCGTTCATTACGACGTCTTAAAAATCTCATTTAGATGGATTTTTCATCTCGCTCTAACGAACGCACCTCGGATATGAATCCGCATTGTGTAGGGTATAGAGGTTATCCCCAGATTGCAAAATGTTATCTAGAGTCTTGGTGCACCAGCTGCTGATTGGCGTTTTCTTGGACATGTCAAAACCAGGCCTTTAATTGGGGGGGATAGAAAAATTAATTCCCTCTGTTATCACAATTTTCTTATTTCTATATAATGTTTTCCAAAGCATTTTCTATTAGGCTTCTCTGAAACATTCTTGTTTGAGAAAGGGTTAATAGGTTATGTGACAGAAATGAAATGTAGTGTTATACCTTTATAAATGCATCAATAAGTATAAATCTAATTCTATAAAATAATATGATGGAATATTGTTAAAATCGTAGTTGAATGTTGCTGTATAAATGCAAAATTAGAGATCTAAGTGAATTTTATTTACTCTGAAAAATTGTATAAAAAATGTTTAAAACTTACCAGATTTTGTTGTGATATTTTTAGCTTCTTTCTTGGAATAGCAAAAGGCAAATGCATTTGTTATGGAATTTTATATAAAGATGACACTTGATGATGTCATTAATGATGTAATAAAGGCACATGCATATTTCTTGCAGTAAACAATTCTCTAATATTGGAAAAATAATTCAGTGCAAAAAATCAATAAAAGCAGTTGTTTATTTTTTGCACCATTTTTTTTTCCTTAAGCTCAAATATATTTAGTGCAAAAAGTGAATAAGTACTTTATTGATTTCTTGCGCTTAAAAATTTCATCATCTGTAGATATTGAGTTTTGCTTCTTTTTCAAAAAGTCATATTTATAATTGGAATTTCAATGTGATTTTTTTTAGGACATGTAAACCATAATAAGGAGTCATTTTATGCAAAAAAAGCATTTTGTGAAAAAATGCACTTATTGAGTTATTGCACTAGGGTGACGATTTGTAAGAGCTGTAAGAGAAAAAATGATAAATAATCTAACTACATGTATTTCCTATCTTAATTCAATCATTAAATGGGATGAACTAAAAAATAATTTAACCACATTTGATTCCTTTATAAATGAGATGAACATAAAAATAATTTAACTACATTTGATTCCTATTTTAATTTAATCCGTAAATATTATGAACATCCTTAGTTTTCCACTCTGAATATTGGACCAACATTTAACTATAATCTTCATCATAATAAATAATATGACTTAATTTCTCCAGTGTAGTTAAAATGTAATTAAATTTTTAAAATCGATTACTTGCTCAGATATTAATTGATAATCATTAAAGCTTGAACATTTAAGTTTTATTTGATTTAAATTCTCTTTAAGTCGATTGGTTATTAGATCTAAAGCATTTTGTTAAAAATGAGTTCTTTACCAACTCTTGTTATGCTGAGCCTGGAATATTCATGCTTTTGCAGGAGGTATAGTCAAAGATCAGTCTGCACATTTGTGTCCATACTTCCTGAATAGTTATTGTCTTTTTTCAATCAGAAAATTCAAAAGTTACCAATAATCTGAGTCACAATCAAGTCTCTTCAACACTTTGATTTACAGCAATTTTGACAGTTTTAATTCAGCATGACAAGAGTTAAGAAAAGAGTTGAAGGGTTTGAGGATGTAAAATATATGTAGACTTTCAGGAATCAAATTTAGGCGGGAAGGATTTTACATGGTTTTATGGAATCACCATGTGGTTGGTGTATGTTTGAGTGCAGTGCCATGGAACTAGGGTTTATTTATGGGCGTAGTTCACTAAATACATGTGCTTATACACTGGGAACATTATAGATAAGAGGAAATTTGATAAGATTGAGAATTCTGCAGGGCATTATAAAGGGAATAAGTGTAGATTAAAATAATTTGGTGCATATGTGTGAAATATAGATGTTGATGTTGTTAATCTAATTTGATGAACATGAAAGGTCAGTATCCGATAATATAAACTCAATAAAATAAACTCAATAAAATAAACCCGAGACATGTGGTTGGTTTACTGTCTATTTACAGAGGTCTCAAATCATTATTTCTCAATGAGACCCTTTCTTGTTGGTACTCATTTGAATTGTCTCATCGAGACATTTCAAATGAGTACCAACAAGATAGGGATTAAGCAAGGACTAGTGAAATATTTAAATTTGAAATCCAAAATACCCCCTCTATCTGTAGCTCTGATGAAACAGTCAAGTGATGCTTATGATGATGGATATTGAATTCGTTTTGGTTATTTATCAATGGTAAGATGTTTTGGGAAGGGGGAGAGATAAGTGTTTTTGTCAGATGACCAGCAAACTATTGAATAAAGTTGTAGATAAGACATTTTGCTTGACAAACTACTTTATCTTGAAAATTGTCTTGTCTTGCTGCTAAGTCAAAATATTAGCAGAATTTTGTTAAAAATAATTATAGGCCTGAATGCATGAAGGAATCGAGACAGGAGAAAATATGATATAGAAAAATGTGAAATATATCATTCATGAGATTTAAATGATATCCAAATTAAAAATTTTGGTATCTGGTAAAGGAAATTTAAAAAAAGTTGATATCTCTTGACCATAATGACTTGAAAAAAAGGATTGACCAGTATTGTTGACTTAGAGTGAATAAATAAACCCAGATGAAACCCTGGTTTGGTTCAAACATTGATATTCTAATGTTATTAACTGTAATAAAATTGCCTGTGTTTGGTTGATTTAGCATAAATTTAGTAAATTACATTGATCAACTTTCATTAGTATAATCGTCACCTTGAAAAGAGTTTTGATATTTAATACAAAATTGTGTACATGAATACTTGTGTAAATAAGTGGTTGTGCTTGAGATTTAATAAGACTAACAAACATGACATTTCAACAAAGACACATAATTCATGAAACTAAATGATCAATGATGCTGGAATTAAAACTAAGTGATTATTATCCTTCTATATGTAATAATGTGACCTAGTGTTGGAGACATTATAATATTAATGAAGATTAACACCATGGCAGGGACTGAATCCGAGCAATCAGACAACAAACAGGTAAGTAATGATTGATAGCTAATCTGGGCTGGTGTTTGACCCTTAACCCTTTCCTGTTTTATAAAATTCTGGACCTGTCCAAATTCAAAGGTTTTGCAGACGAAAATTTCAAGTGGGTTTAATTTGAAAAATAACCATTCAGTAGGGTTGAAAATAGTGTGGAAAAAGAAGAAATTGCTTGCCAGAAGCAATTTCTTCTTTTTTCACAATGTTTTCTCAATAATAAAATCACAGGCACATAAAAAGCAGGGATTAAACAGCAGGGTTAATTGTCCTGTACAAAGTTTTATGGGAGTCTTTTTGCTTGGCGCTTTTGAGGGAAATTTTTAAGGGTCAAAATTAATTTTGGTTTTATTTCTCAAATTTTTAATGGTAGTGTATTCTACTTAAATTTTACCAATTAATTGCTTCCTGACTATATCTTTACAGTAAAATGTCAAGTGACTCTTAAACCTGCAGTCTTCTACTCATGGTTGGCAGTTACTTTTGTTTGACCACTTTTAAACATCAGTTTTGACCCCCCAGAATCTCATGTTGAGTCAATGACTCTTAGATATCAGACGTTAGTACAAGTACTGGTTGAGGCTTACAGTCAGTTCGATAGAAAGGGAAGGTGGACTTTCAATATTGATGGGCAGATTAATCGATCATAATCTATAATCAGTTGGTTTGGGCTTTCGATTGGGATAATCTCATATTTCATAATCGATTAATCAGTTCCTAACACAAAAATGAAAGTCAATATAAATTGCTTTCGAAACCGATATCATTTTGATGGCTCAGCATGAAACAGATGTTACTGCCTATATGTTTATAGGCAGTTACAACTGTTTCATGCCGAGCCATGAAGTTGGTTGTAAAATCTGCAGAAAGAATCTTTAGGTCTTCCAAATAAAATCTGATTATGGATTGTATTTGAAACTGATTGCCCAACACTGTATACCATTCAATAATTATCATCTAACAACAATTTAAGGTATTCATTTGGATCGTGTTTAGACACAATTCAAATAAGTACCAACATCACACACATGCCATTGAATTGATGAGATGTCCATTTTATTTACCATATTTGGTTCCTCTGGTGTTATTAGCTCACCTGAGCACAATATGCTACAGGTGAGCTATTGTGATTGATCAATGTGCTGTGTATGTCCAGTGTCCATTCATTTGTCTGTCTGTCTTATAACCACAAAAACATACAAAACAAAGGCATTGTTATGTGCTTTGACCGCGTAGCTGTATTTTTACAAAGTCATGTGGTCTCTTGTCATGGCTGCTCTAAAAAATTGTACAAATTTTGGTCATTTTCACTTTTCTATGTAGCAAATTATCTATACTCCAATATAAATTGTTATCAAGAAAGGGAAATAAATCTGTTGAGCTTATTGAGTTTAAAGAAGGGAAGTTACCCACTACCCAAGTACTTCAGAATCCAGCTAATGGTATTTTACATGTTTCGTTGGTAGCTTAAGGGTCTGGAATTCTGTCACATTCTCCCTCATCAATATGTTTTGAGCATATTGTTTTACTGGTGTCTGTTGGCCTCTCCATCTGTCTGTCTGACTGTAACTTCAACACTATTGAGGTAGACTGGCCGCAGTCGTTTTTATTAGCATTTTCAGAAAATGTTTTGTTGTAGTTCTATGAAGAGCCTCTTTAATCCAAGTTTAAATTAACAAGTGCTGAACAAAAACAGCTCTTCATTTTCAGAGACAGGGGACTTAATTGGAATTAATGTAATGACCAACACATTTAATTGCCTTTGAAAAAATACTGAAAAGAAGAGCCTGGCGGCCAGACAAATATTGAAGTGATAATAAAAATTTTGGCATAAGGAGTTCCCTCAACAATCAGCATCTTTTAAGGTCAAGGTCATTTGACAAGGTCAATTATCAGGGTCAAGCTTTTGAAAAAAAACCCCGCTTTTTAGCTCACCTGAGCACGAAGTGCTCAAGGTGAGCTATTGTGATCATAGAATGCCCGGCGTCCGTCGTCAGTCGTGCGACGTGCGTCGTCCGTCGTCCACAATTTCTTTAAACATCTTCTCCTTCTAAACCAGTGGGCCAATCTTGATGAAACTTGGCAGGGATGTTCCTTGGGTCAAGCTCTACCAAAGTTGTTCAAATAAATGAAATCCACCCTTAACTTTCCCTTTGCCCTTCACAAAAAAGGTGAAAATATGAAAATCTTTCAAAATCTTCTTCTCTGAAACCAGAAGGCAGACAGCTTTCATATTTGGTATGTAGCATCATCTAGTGGACCTCTACCAAGTTTGTTCATATCAAGACCCTGGGGTCATATTTGGTCTTAGCCCGGGCCCAACCCTTTTTACATAGAATCAAAGAGCGAAAATCTTTAAAAATCTTCTTCTCTGAAACCAGATGGCAGACAGCTTTCATATTTGGTATGTAGCATCACCTAGTGGGCCTCTACCAAGTTTGTTCATATCAAGACCCTTTGGTCATATTTGGGCTTTGCACGGGTGCATCCCTTTATCTCTTATGAGCACGAAGGGTAAAAAAATGAAAATCTTCAAAAATCTTCTTTTTTGAAACCAGAAGGCAGACAGCTTTCATATTTGGTATGTTACATCATCTAGTAGACCTCTACCAAGTTTGTTCATATCAAGACCTTAGGATCATATTTGGGCTCCACCCGGGCGCAACCCTTTTTACATAGAATCAAAGAGCGAAAAATCTTTTAAAATCTTCTTTAATTGAAACCAGAGGGCAAACTGCTTTCATTTTTAGCTCCACTGGCTGAAAGTCATGGCGTTGTGTCCGTCGTGCGTCCGTCCGTGCGTCAGTGCGTCCGTTCGTAAACTTTTTTTCTTTAAAAATCTTCTCCTCAGAAACTACTGGATGAATTTCAACCAAACTTCACAGGAATGATCCTTGGGTGACCCTCTTTCAAAGTTGTTCAAGAAATTTTGATCCAATGAAAACCATGGATTTAATGGGCGTGGCTAATTTCCAAATATGGTAAAAAGTGAGTTTTCTCAGATTCTAATTGATGGATACCAATCAAATTTTACATGAATGATCCTTGGGTGGACCTTTATCAGTCTACCAAAAATTATTGTGATCGGATGGCAAATATTCATTTTATGGGCAGAGGTCATTTCTCTATAAGTTATATAGTGGAAACTTTGAAAATCATTTTCTCAGAATCTTATTAATGGATATCAACTAAATTTTACTTGATTGATCCTTGAGTGACCCTTTATGAGTCTTCCAAAAATAATTGTGATCGGATGAAAAATATGTATTTTATGGGCGGAGGTCATTTCTCTATATGTTATATAGTTGAAACTTTGAAAATCATTTTCTCAGAATATAACAGATGGATATCAACCAAATTTCACTGGAATGATCCTTGAGTGACCCTTTATCAGTCTACCAAAAAATATTGTGATCAGATGAAAAATATATATTTTTTGGGCGGAGTTCATTTCTCAATATGTTATTTAGTGGAAACTTTGAAAATCATTTTCTCAGAATGTAACTGATAGATTTCAATCAAACATTTTTGGTATGAGCTTTGGGTGACCCATTATCATGCAGCCAAAAATTATTTTGATTCGATGAAAAATATGTCCTTTATGGGCGGAGGTCATTTCTCTATATGTTATTTAGTTGAAAATTTGAAAATCATTTTTTCACATCAGTAGAACCCAAAATATCTAAAAATCTAGTCAAAACTTTTATTTGCTTTTACAAGAATTTCAAGCCTGTGGAGCGACACAAGCCATTCATGGCTTTCTAGTTGGTATGTAGTATCATCTAGTGGGCCCCTACCAAGTTTGTTCATATTTAGACCCTTTGGTCATATTTGGGCTCCACCCGGGTGCATCCCTTTCAGCTCATCTGAGCATGGAGGGTGAAAATAGGAAAACCTTCAAAATCTTTTTTTTTTCAACCAGTAGGCAGACAGCTTTCATCTTCAGTATGTAGCATCATCTTATGGACCTTTTCCAAGTTTGTTCATATCAAGACCCTGGGTTCACATTTGGGGTCCACCCGGGTGCATCCCTTTTTACATAGAATCAAAGAGCAAAAAGGCATATCTGTCTTGCTCTTTGCTGAAAACGTTCCATGGTAGTGATCTTAGGCAATTTTCTTCTTTTTGACATCTGCCTATCTAATTAATGTGATGTCCCAGGGGTCAAAGAGACTCAGGTGAGCGATCTAGGACCATCTTGGTCCTCTTGTTTGGAGATATTAGTGTTTTAAAAATCACACCTTGTTTATCCAGTGATAAACAGAAAAAAGAAAAAAAATGAATGTGTTTGGGTGTGTGTCTCAGTATCAGGAGAAATGGAGAAATTTCTAGTCCTTTTCACACAATGTTTTTTTTACTTTACATTGCTATAATTATATAGTGCGAGAATTGTGTCATCTAGCGTCTTAATTTTAATGGCCTTAATTTGCATGGCTGTTAACCCTTGTCATGCTGAATAAATTTTGACTAAAAATTTACATCAAAATCAAAGGGCAAAAAGCACTGAAAGTACCAACTGTTGGTCAATTTTTATTTGAAAAACTATATCTATTGACATTTCGGGTTTGAAAATGAGAAACAGGTGGTTTAGACTAACATCAGACTGCACATTGTGCAGGCTGATGTTTGTCTATAGCTCCTGCAAAAGTGGGAATATTCCTGGTTCAGCATGACAAGGGTTAAAAGTGGGAGGTCAAAATATTTGTGTTTAAAAACAAAAGATTTAGTGTGTCAGATATTGAATTACAGGGGATTGATGGGAAGGTATGTTAAACATTGATCAGATCACATTGTTCACAACTTGTCAAACACTTGTTCTCTGTCACCTTCTTGTCATCAAGGGTTTGAGGTCTCCCTTTATGGAAAGAAATTCTCATAGATCTCATTATTTCCCCACAATAATTTCTAGCAAGCAATCTCAGGGCTTGAAAATTCTTAAAATTTCTACTCCTCCTGCTATAAAAAAAATATAGTGATACATTAATTTCATAAGTGAAATTTTGCAAAATCCACTCGTCCTGCTTATATACCCAAAGAAGGAAAAAATCAAGCAGGACGAGCGGACGAGTAGAATTTTCAAGCCCTGAATCTTACACCTTCATAAAAAATATCTGCTGATAATTCTTTTATTGAAGTTATTTGCAGTTATGGACCGATTTTCATGAAGCTTTCACAAATGTTGTTCAATCAGTATGTGACCTTGCATATTTTGAAGTTGCTCAAATGTGATTTATTTCTACATCATGGATAAAGGGGACCTTACTGTGAAATTTCTTATTTACTTGAAATCCACAACATTTATTAATTGATTTTCCTGAAAACTTTCACAAAATGATCCATTTTTCTTACCGTATAATCATGATATATTGCTGATGTTTGGCCATATGATATTTCATCACAGCATAATAATGTGCTAGTAAATAATATATATAGCATCAGTCATAAACACATATCAGGTGGAAAGTGCACTTGGAGTGACAAAGGTCCTCATGGGCCTCTTATTTGAATTATTCAACATTTTAAATACATTTTCCTGTTCTATGGCAGCTAGCATGCCGCCGTCATAGCGCAGTTGGTAGCGCGTCGGACTGTCAAACTAGAGGTCACAGGTTCGATCCCCGACGGCGGCACTCATTCTTTCCGACTATTTGTCTCTCACCAATGGGTCGATAATCGTAGATCTATGTGAGATAGTAGCTGGAGACTAGGAAAGGATGTAATGGTAGTACTGGCATGAGAAATACCAGGAATCCATTGTTAGGTGCTCCAGCCGCCGCGATATAACTGAAATAATGTTGAAAGCGGCGTAAAACCCCATTCAATCAATCAATCTATGGCAGCTAGAAGTGTCTTTTTAATTTAGCATTCTGCATTAAGTAAACAGTATGAAATCAATTTAACAGTTAGTTAAGATTTCTCAAAACATGAGGGTTATAATTGATTCAAAAAGAGAAATTTTAATTTCATCTGCAGCTGTCTGGGCCATTATGTCAGGTACATCTAATATTGATCTGCCAATCCCTAACCCTTTTCTTACTAAATATGACACATGTTTCAATCATAATGCCTTTTCTTGGGACATTTCAAACAGTCTGATTCAGTTTCTTTTACACAATAATAAATCAGAAAGCAGGCAGTGTAGACTTTGATCAGACTGCACGTCTGTGCAGGCTGATCTTGGCTTACACTGTCTGCCAAAGGTTTTTGTACAACAAGAAAATATGGTGAACATCACAGAGAAGGGTTAATCAGCTACTAAATCAATCCTTTACCAGACTGGTCCAATGTACTCCTCATCAATTCAATTCTTTGTCAAAATTGAAATAGATTTAGAACGAAAAAGGCTCTTTAAATTGTGATTGTATTGATGTAAACCCTTATCATGATAAATTAAAATTTTTTGCTTGCAAAATTAATTAATACCGGTTATCGTTATAAGTGCATCAGTGTTTTTGTGCCCTTTGATTATGATGCAATTTTGCCAAGATTTTAATTTAGCATTACATTACTAAGAGTTAAATATTAAGTAATATACTAAAGTAATCTTGATCTCAATTTTTGTCCTAGATTGTTGGTTTGTATTCCGAGTGAATTCTTGTGAGTGTACCATCATCATCGGTCTTCTACGGGCAATCTGCCCCAGCATGTTTGGTATCAGGAGCTAATTTGCATGAACAAATCAAAGGGTTAGCGCATGCCTATTGTAAATGCTTATAAATGTATAGGCACTTCAGATAATGTTGCACTGACCCGTTGAAATAAGGTCGTTAATATCGTCAGTTATGGAAGTGTGTGACATATAAACCAGGGTGTAATTTATTTGTGGAAACAAAGGCTGTTCAGATTTAATGTGTTGAAGTTCAAGTTGTGTTTTGTAACATTGGAATTTTATTATCAGTTTATTGTACAGATTTAAAGCAAGTGTGTTGCCTTTGGATATATAAAATAAAAATTGGTTTATAATTGTATTTTCAATTTTAAGCAGCTGCCGTCATAGCGCAGTTGGTAGCGCGTCGGACTGTCAAACTAGAGGTCACGGGTTCGATCCCCGATGGCGGCACTCATTCTTTCCGACTATTTTTCTCTCACCAATGGGTTGATAATCGTAGATCTATGTGAGATAGTAGCTGGAGGCTAGGAAAGGATGTAATGGTAGTACTGGCGTGAGAAATACCAGGAATCCATTGTTAGGTGCTCCAGCCGCGATATAACTGAAATAATGTTGAAAGCGGCGTAAAACCCCATTCAATAAATCAATCAATTTTAAGCAGGAAACCCTTTTGACAGGTTCTCTTCAAAATATTTTAAGGTAGCGGATCCGTAATAGTTAAGCAACATTTTGTTTGGAAATAATGAACTTTAACAGTGTTGTACTTTATAAAACTGTCCTAAGTTTTCATTAGGAAACCTCAGTCAACATTGTGAGAGATCATGAATTCCGAATTGTTGTGGAACTATTATGGGTCCACTACCTTAAACCTTGTCATGTTGAACTCAGAAAATTCCTACTTTGGCAGAAGGTATAGACAAATATTGGTTTGCACATAGTCTGATCTAAATTCACACCATCTGATTTTACTCTTTTTTTAACTAGAAAAGTTTAAAAATAATATGAAATGATAATACTGGTTACACATCCTTTTCGACATTTTATTTCTTCTACCAATGGCTTAAAAATTGTAAACTAAATAAGGATAGAAGCTGGATGCTGGAGTCTAGATGAAGAAAAGGATTTAATGGTAGTACTGGTGCGAGAAATATCAGGAAACCATAGTAAGGTGCACCAGCTCTGACAGTATGACTGAAAAAATCAATTAAAGTGGTGTTAAACTCCATTCAAACAAACTATGACAAAATTGGAGAAAAAATGCCATTTTGTTGGTGTTATAGTGTTTCACAATTTGTACATCTTATAAATATGAAATTTCCATGAGACAAATTTAAGTTGCAATTTTTGAGAGAAGATTTAAACCAGAAGCTTGTCTGTTTTCACCTGAAGGTATTTGAATGTCTGCCAGGACATACTTTACTGTCAGCTGACTACATATAAACATACTTATTCTTCGTTATTGATGAACTGGCAGGGCAGGGCAGGGCTTAGCCATGACTTAATTTGGCGAGTTAACTTTAAAATATTTTGGGTTTCATTGAAATGTTAGTCGGCAATAATCGTGAACACGTGCAAATAACTGTATCCTAAAACTTAAAGAATTCACATACTTAGAGAAAGTGAACATATTTCATCGTTGGGTTACCAAAGCTTCGTAACTTCAGCTTTGACAAGCTGAAGTTACGAGGGTTAGGTTACCAACCTTTTCTTTAAAGTCTCAAGTTGATTATGTCGACTATCTAAGCAGTAAATGATAATAAATAAAGGCTGTTTTACCTGACCCTCAGTGCATCCACCCATTACTTAGGCTCTGCCCTGCCAGGGGAAAAAACGTTGATAATACCTGATTTGGTCAGAAAAAACTTACATTGCAAACAGCTTGCTCCATATTGTCATCCTGTAATTGCATCCCAAACGCAGGACTGCTTAATATACCCCTGCTTTGAAAAAATTAAGGGTACACTGGTCTACCCCTGTCTGTGAGTCCATCCATCCATCCAATGTTCCATTATGTAGGTCAGTAACTAAAACTTTCATCATCCTTTCCTCAGCAATTATGAGTTGCAGCAATTTGTAACAACATCATGTATGGTGTAACACATAAAGGCCCATAAAGAGCTTACCAAGTTCAGGTTTGTCACCCTTTTTAGCTCACCTGAGCACAACGTGCTCAAGTGAGCTATTGTGATCACCTTTTGTCCGGCGTCCGTGCGTCGTCCGTCGTGCGTCGTCCGTCAACAATTTCTTTAAACGACATCTCCTCCTAAACTACTGGGCCAATTTTAACCAAACTTGGCAGAAATGTTCCTTAGGTGGTCCCCTTTAAGAATTGCTAAAAGAATTGAAATCGGTGAAAAACTCTGGTTGCTATGGTAACCAAAGTTAAAAATTTAAGAAAATCTTTAAAATTCTTCTTCTTCTGAACCAGCAGCCCTACAGCCTTGAAATTTGGTATGGATGATCAGCTCATAGACCTTAATAAAAATAGCTAAAATCATATCTGTTGGGCCACCAGGTGCAGAGCATCAGGGGGGAGGGGGTAGTACTTTGGGTAAATTTTGTAATCTTTAACCTTCTTCTTCTTCTGATCATGAAGGCCTACAGCCTTAAAATTTTGCATGTATCATCACCTCATAGACCTTAATAAAAATAGCTAAAATTATATGTGTAGGGTCACCAGGTGCGGAGCACCAGGGGGGAGGGGGTAGTACTTTGATGAAAATTTTGTAATCTTTAACCTTTTTCTTCTTCTAAACCAGGAGACCTACAGATTTGAATATTGGCATGGATGATCAGCATATGGACCTTTATAAAAATACCTAAAATCATGACTGTAGATTCACCAGGTGCGTAGCACCAGGGGGGAGAGGGTACTACTTTTGTGAAAATTTTGTAATCTTTAATCTTCTTCTTCTTCTGAACCATAAGCCCTACAGACTTGAAAATTGGCATTGAGGATCAGCTTATAGACCTTAATGTAAATAGCTAAAATCATGACTGTAAAGCCACCAGGTGCGGAGCACCAGGGGGGAGGGGGGAGTACTTTTGTGAAAATTTTGTAACTTTAATCTTCATCTTCTAATGAACCAGGAGCCCTACAGACTTCAATATTGGCATGGATGATAAGCATATGGAACCAAAATAAAATAGCTAAAATCATGAATGTAGGGCCACCAGATGCGGAGCATGAGGGGGCAGGGGGTAGTACTTTGGATCAATTTTGAAATCTTTAACCTTATTCTTCTCCTGGATCAGGAACCCTACAGACTTGAAAATTGTCATGGGTGATCAATATATTGACATTAATAATAGCTAAAATCATGACTGTAGGGTCACCAGGTGCTGATTGTCTTGGGGAGGGGGTAGTACTTAGGATCATTTTTGAAATCTTTAAACTTCTTCTAATGAGCCAGGAGTCCCACAGACTTGAAAATTGGTATGGATGATCAGCATATGGACATATATTGAAATAGCTAAAATCATGACTGTAGATTCACCAGGTGCAGAGCATCTTGGAGGAGGGGGGAGTGCTTTGTTGAGAATTTTGAATCCCTGCAGCCTTTATATTTGACATGGATTGATCAACTCATTAAAGAAAACTTTAAAAGTCTCAGACTCAGCCTGTATATCTGGCATAGATTAGCTGATCACAGACCTTTTATGGAAAAAGCTTAAATAAATAATGTCCAGGGGAGGAGCAGAGGTGGGGGGATGATTATTTCAAATGTTATCTGATTGAATAAGTGAAAATCTCTTTTTCTGTGGTTGCATGGACATACCTAGGTAATGAAGCTTTTTTCTCAGGTGAGCGACCCAGGGCCAACGGCCCTCTTGTTACAACTTTATTTTGGGCTGAACATTGTACAATATGAAATTTTTGTCACTCTGTTCTTTGAGCAACTATGAATCATAGCAACTTGTAACTTGGTATGGTGTATTAGGGGTTATACCAAATTCAGGATTGTCTGATTTATGACTTACTTTATTTCAGACTTAACATGGTATAAAATTAAATTCATGTGTCATTTTTAAATCGGACTGCAAAGCAGTCGATTTATATCTACAGTTTTCCAGAAATCCAGTCTGTTTGACCCTCTACATTTTTACCATTATCTTCTGAGCAATGTGTTCAAACCAAATTATGTGTTTTCAAACACCGAAGAAACAGCCTTTTTGGTCACAATCTACAAACTTTGTTTTTATCTTATTTACTTTTCGACAAATAGAGAAGAGGCTAATACAAAATTTGAAGTAATTTTCGCTTTTAGTAATTACCAGTTAGTATTTTCAGTGTTTATAACAAGATTTTCGGTTGAGTAAAGGAGTTGAAAAGTACAATTGGTTAACTGTATAATTAATTTGTATCACTTACAATATTACTGCTCTGATGTTTTTCTCAAACGGTCATTTACCTGTTGTAGGGCTGACAACCAATCAAATTCTGTTATAATTATCACTCGGTCAAAACCCACGTGTAAATTCAGACCACGTGGTAGATGCAAATGGACATCATCTGCTCGAAATGTGTCAATTAACTTGTTTGTCATTGGTCAATAGTCGTCTGCACTCAAACAGGGAGGTGGGAAGTTAACTTTTTGGCATGATGATAGATCTCAATGATACGCATCTGCTGATACCAGAGTCAAGGTCATGTGATAAGGTCAAGGTCATTTCTCAAGGTCAAATAACTCAAAAACTTAACCAAAAAACTTAACATTGCCAAAATCTTCAAGCCTATTCAAGATACAAGGCTCATATTTGGCATGATGAAAGATCTCAATGATCCACATCTGCTGATACCAAAGTCAAGGTCATGTGACAAGGTCAAGGTCATTTCTCAAGGTCAAATCACTCAAAAACTTAACCAAAAAACTTAACACTGCCAATAACTTCAAGCCTATTCAAGGTACAATGCTCATATTTGGCATGATGATAGATCACAATGATCTGCATCTTCTGGTACCAAAGACAAGGTCATGTGATAAGGTCAAGGTCATCTGTCAAGGTCAGATAACTCAAAAAACTTGAAATTGCCAATATCTTCAAGCCTATTCAAGATACAAGGCTCATACTTGGCATGATGATAGATCTCAATGATCAACATCTGCATGTTCAAAGTCAAGGTCATGTGACAAGGTCAAGGTCATCTTTCAAGTTCAAACTTCTTAATAACATAACCAAAAATCTTTCATTGTTCAGATTATTTAAGCATATTACAGATACCTTGTCTCATAATTGGCATGATAAAAGATCTCAATGATGTACACTTGTAGGTATCAAGGTCAAGGTCATGTTTAAAGGTCAAGGTCATCTGTCAAGGTCACCATTTTGAAAAAATAATGCTGTTACGGGGGCATTTGTGTTTCACAAACACATCTTGTTCTTGTTTTATATAGTATTTTGCACGAGTTTATCACATTTCTTAATGGGATAGCGATATTTCATGGTTAATAAATTATTGTAGCGGTAAATGTGAAGTTTGTTTACTACCACCATTGGGTAACTCCGTTCACACGAATGTCCTTACTGCGCATGCATATTACAGTCTATTTTAGATAATTACATCATCTCTCACGACTCCCGGGCTGCCATTTGAATTTCCCCATGGTGGAATGAGTACTGTTGACTATGTGTTTACAAATAGAAATAATTTTGAAATTTGAAATATTTGATTTCAATGAGCACCCTGATCACGCTCCAATCCTATTTTCAATAAATTCAAATTTGAGTACGAAGAAAAATTATTCAACAACAAAAAAAACGACAAAAACATATGATAAACTGATATAGGATAGCAGTAAGAGCGATCTATTTTTAGAACAACTCATGAATAATCATAGAGTGCTGCTAGATTTAATCGATTGGTCAGAAACCAAAGATATAAATAGCATAGTTGGCGATTTCACGTGTGTCTAGAGGGAAAATGCATTTACAGTATTTGGGAAAACCCAATGCTTGAAATACAAACATGTTGGTAATCAAAATTGTAAATAGTTTAATGAAAAAATGTTTGTTGCTAAATAGGCTTTTAAACTCTATAGAGAGAGGAATAATATTAACAGACAAGCTTTTAGCTTGGCGCGTGCTCATTATAACAACGTAAAAAATCTGCTAAGAAATGATTTAGACTAGCAGAGGGCTATCGAATCAGCAAACTTTCAAAATCGGACCCACGAGGTTGGATGAGCTGGCGATGTCCTCGAAAAGATGGAGTGTTAAGACAAAAAACTCACAAATTGGGCAAATATTTTACCAACTTTTATTGTCCAAATTTGAGCCCTTTTGATTGGCGAACTATTGCACTATCCCAGCCTCTCAATGATGTCCGATTTACAGTGCTGACATCACTTTGATTCTCAGCAGCTATGACTCACAGCAACTTAAATTGACAAAGAGTATGCAGCTAGAATGCCTTTAATTTGCTTAATGAAATTACGTCTTTTGGAGATCTGCTTAACAACGCATTGTTATATCGGCCACCTATGAAGTATAGGGGGTATATTGGTTTCACCATGTCTGTCTGTCTGTCCATATGTCCATCCATCCTACCGTCCTTCAGTCCATAGACCTTTTCGTTTACGGACTCTTATTAGAGAACCAAGTCGCCTAGAATCAAGAAACTTCATACAAATACAGCTTATTACCCGAGGAAGTGTTCTACTGTTTTGGGGTTACATAGGTCAAAGGTAAAGGTCACCGTCAGCCTTTGTTCAATTTTTGTTTCCGTACTAACTCAAGAACCAAGCAACCTAGAATCATGGAACTTCATGCCAATGCTGCTTATGACCCAAGGAAGTGTCCTATTGTTTTTGGGTCACATATGTCAAAGGTCATGGTCACAATCAATTTTTGTTTCCAAACTCAAACTCAAGAACCAAAAGACCTAGAATCATTAAACTTAACGCAAATATTGCTTATGACCTCAATATTTCTACCAAACACATCATGCACTAATAGCACTAACATTTTGACAAAGTTCTTGTGGGGGTATAAGTCTGCTTTGTGACAGTTCTAGTTAGATCAGCTATTTTCGGAGGAAACCTTAGGTATTGTGAACACCTTGATGTCATTGAGGCTGGTGTTGGTGTTGGATTTGAGACTGGGGTAACAAACTTTAACCTTAGTCAAATCTCTGTTGTTATTGATATTTTCATGAAACTTGGCATGTGTGTTCACCATCACAAGAGCTCTCCAGACAATCAAGGGAGATAAATCTGGAAGCATTTTTGTAAGTGTTATGCTCCTTTTTTCGACTTAGATTTTTTGCATTAATTTATCCAGCACCTGTAGCCGAGGATTGCACCGATAGGTGGTGCTTTTGTTTACTTCTGGACTAAACACAATACAATTTGAAGTTGTCAAACTTTTCTGAGCAACTGTGAATTATACCAATTTAAAATTTGTTCCGTTGTATTAGTTTGAGCCTCTATCTGACTTCAAACTTGAAAATCATATTCTCCTCAATCAAATGATGGATATCAACCAAATTGTACTTTAAGAATTAGGTGATCTTTTTCATACTACAAAAATATTTCAAAAAGATGGAAAATGCCTTTTATAGATGAAACTAACTCCATAAATGGTTAATAAAACGAAACCTTTAAAGATTGTCAGGATTTCAATTCAATTTCTCAATTTATTTTCTCTTTAACTTTCTTAGTGTGAATTTCAAAAAAATGTTGAAAAGTGTTTTTTAATTGTGAATTTCATCTCTTATTTTATAAAAAAAACCTTTATAGTTCTCTGATAATCGTTATCTGGTGATTCAGGCCTGTGGAGTAAATCAGGCCCTCTTGAGCCTCTGGTTTGCATGACAGCCATTTGACTATAATACATGAGATATGGTAGCTGTATGTTGTTAATGGAACATTATACCAAGCCAATTATGAGCTAATATGTTGTTAGAACATAAATGAACATTCTGTTAGATCTATCATAACAAGATAATTGACAGAAAATTAACACATGGTGGTTATGGTGGATTTGACATTTAGTCTGAAAATAACTTACTGAGATATGGATTACAAGGGTTTTGCAAGTCTAAATTATTATTTATCAGCAAAGCTGAAAGACTTGATGCACTGATTATAAATGGGTTTTATTGTATGAATATATTTTTTAGCTTTTTATTCTACGAAAATAATGTTGCTTAAAAATCAGACTGCCAAAGCAGGAATACACTACTTAAGACTCAATTATTCAGGGGCATTGAAATAACAAGAAATATTTGCTTTATGTGGAGAGATGGGTTATTCAACCTCCTCAATTTTCATGAATAAGTTTTAAAAAGATCCCCTCATTAAAATTTATCACATTGTTAGGCTTTTCAAAAGGGTACTGGGCAGTAACTGTTGAATAAAATGGACATTAAGATTTTTACCCTTTACACTTACTGTCTTGTAACAAGTGCTTAATGCACTGGTGATCTATGGGTCCCTGAGTGTCTCTGGGATATTTCAAAAGCCAGACAGAATTATCAAGCCATTGCAACTGAGCAAGTTTGTTAGCAACTTGAAACCTCTCTCAGGCATATGAAAACATCTGGACTTGGGAATGATATTTATTTTTATGCCCCAGTATTGAAAGATCTGTTGTCCATCTGTCCATCTGTCTGTCTGTCTGTCTGCAAAAGTTAACCAAAAAACTTAACATTGCCAATATCTTCGAGCCATTTCAAGATACAAGGCTCGTGTAGATTTGGCATGACAATAGATCTTAATGATCCGCATCTGCTGATACCAAAGTCAAGGTCATATGACAAGGTCAAGGTCATCTGTCAAGGTCAAATAACTCAAAAACTTAACCAAAAAACTAAATGATGCCAATATCTTCAGGCCTATTCAAGATACAAGGCTCATATGTTGCATGATGATAGATCTCAATAACTGCATCTGCTGATACCAAAGTCAAGGTCATGTGACAAGATCAAGGTCATCTGTCAAGGTCAAATAACTCAAAAACTTAACCAAAAAACTAAACATTGCCATTATCTTCAAGCCTATTCAAGATACAAGGCTCATATTTGGTATGATGACAGAGCTCAATGATACACATCTACTGGTTCCAAAGTCAAAGTCATGTGGCAAGGTGAAGGTCATCTGCCAAAGTGAAATAACTCAAAAATTTAACCAAATATCTTAACATTGCCATTATTTTCAAGCCTATATAAGATACATTAGGCTTATATTTGGCAAGATGACAGATCTCAATGATAAGCTGGTTTCAAAGTCAAGGTCATGTGACAAGGTTGTCTGTCAAGGTCAAACTTCTTATAAACATAAAAAACTTTCACTGTTCAGTTTATTCAGGCATATTATAGATACCCTGTCTCATAAATGGCATGATGAAAGACCTCAGTGATGTACATCTGTAGGTATCAAGGTTGAGGTCATGCTAAGAGGTCAATGTCATCTGTCAAGGTCAACATTTTGAAAGAAAAATGCTGTTATGGGGGCATTTGTGTTTCACAATCACATCTTGTCCCTTCCTAATTCACAGAAGTTATTTATGTACAATTCACAAGAAACAACATATAAACACTCAACAAAAAAAATAAGATGAACAATGGAACAAACTACTACTCAAATTTGCTTATTTGTCCCGTGTTTTTTATATATTTATGTAGTAGTAGCTGTTATTACGGTCTGCTCCTGAATGTGAATACTGGTTGTACATCCAAGGAATACTGTAATAAAAGTCTATTAACTCTAAAGATTAATTGATGAAAAGACTTAGAGTCTCACAGGGACAGACACACACACAAACAAATCGTAATATCAAATACTAGAACCTTGTAGTAGGCTATATGCAGTTCATAGTTTCAAGTATAAGTTCTTTTTTTTTCATTGTTTCTGTTAAATAAATGTTTTACAGGGGACACTCTATTCTAAACAATATAGAGATCTATTGTCCATTAAATGGTCAAAAAGAACCCCATGCTCAAATAAAACTCCACCCCTTTTTCAGAGGTTGAGATTGACCATTTCTCATGGGGAAGTTCAAATGGCAGCCCGGGAGTCGCGTGAGATGATGTAATAATCTAAAATTGACTGTAATATGCATGCGCAGAAAGGACATTCATATGAACGGAGTTACCCACTGATGGTAGTAAACAAACTTCACATTTACCGCTATAATGATTAATTAACCATGAAATATCGATATCCCGTTAAGAAATTTGATAAACTTGTGCAAAATACTTTTTAAACAAGAAAGAAATATTTGTCGTTCAAAGTAAAAGAGAACATTTGTTTTATGTAATCGAATTGTTGTGCACTATTTTCGACGCCATTTTGGAACCCAAGTAACACCGGCCTGGCCCAGGATCAGAAGCGTCGAGGTTGAAAGGTTAAAATGACATCACTAGTGTCTAAACCGAGGTCGTTCTGATGGAAACCCGGTTAACTCGGGTCAAAACCGAGTCCAATATGAACTTACCCCATGTGATTTTACAAAATCTTGTAGCCTCTAATAAAGGCCCATACCAACAAAATCAAGGTCACCAAAATTCCAACAGAGGTTCTTTGCACCTTTTCCTTAATCAAATGTTGAAATTTTGTAAGGATTATGTTTATTTTTAGCTCACCTGAGCATGAAGTGCTCAAGGTGAGCTATCTGGATCGTAGAATGTCCGTCGTCAGTCGTGCGCCGTGCGTCGTCCGTCGTCCACAATTTCTTTAAACATCTTCTCCTCCTAAACCAGTGGGCCAATCTTGATGAAACTTGGCAGGGATGTTCCTTGGGTCAAGCTCTACCAAAGTTGTTCAAATAAATGAAATCCACCCTTAACTTTTCCTTTACCCTTAACAAAAAGGGTGAAAATATGAAAATCTTTAAAAATCTTCTTCTCTGTAACCAGATGGCAGACAGCTTTAATATCTGGTATGTAGCATCACCTAGTGGGCCTCTACCAAGTTTGTTCATATCAAGACCCTGGGGTCATATTTGGGCTTTGCCCGGGCCCAACCCTTTTTACATATAATCAAAGTACAAAAATCTTTAAAAATCTTCTTCTCTGTAACCAGATGGCAGACAGCTTTAATATTTGGTATGTAGCATCACTTAGTGGGCCTCTACCAAGTTTGTTCATATCAAGACCCTTGGGTCATATTTGGGCTTTGCACAGGTGCATCCCTTTATCTCTTATGAGCACGAAGGGTAAAAAAATGAAAATCTTCAAAAATCTTCTTCTATGAAACCAGAATTCAGACAGCTTTCATATTTGGTATGTAGCATCATCTAGTGGACCTCTACCAAGTTTGTTCATATCAAGACCCTGGGGTCATATTTGGGCTTTGCCCGGGCCCAACCCTTTTTACATGGAATCAAAGACAAAAATCTTTAAAAATCTTCTTCTCTGTAACCAGATGGCAGACAGCTTTAATATCTAGTATGTAGCATCACCTAGTGGGCCTCTACCAAGTTTGTTTATATCAAGACCCTGGGGTCATATTTGGGCTTTGCACAGGTGCATCCATTTATCTCTTATGAGCACGAAGGGTAAAAAAATGAAAATCTTCAAAAATCTTCTTCTATGAAACCAGAATGCAAACATCTTTCATATTTGGTATGTAGCATAATCTAGTGGACCTCTACCAAGTTTGTTCATATCAAGACCCTGGGATCATATTTGGGGTCCACCCGGTCGCAACCCTTTTTACATGGAATCAAAGAGCAAAAATCTTTTAAAATCTTCTTTAATTGAAACCAAGGAGCACACTGCTTTCATTTGTGGTATGTAGCATCATCTCATGGGCCCCTACCAAGTTTGTTCAAATCAAGACCCTGGGGTCATATTTGGGCTCCACCCGGGTGCATCCCTTTCAGCTCATCTGAGCACGATGGGTGAAAATAGGAAAACCTTCAAAATTCCTTTTCTCTGAAACCAGAAGGCAGACAGCTTTCATATTTAGTATATAGCATCATCTTATGGACCTCTTTCAAGTTTGTTCATATCAAGACCCTGGGGTCACATTTGGAGTCCACCCGGGTGCATCCCTTTTTACATAGAATCAAAGAGCAAAAAGGCATATCTGTCTTGCTCTTCGCTGAAAATGTTCCATGGTATTGATCTTAGGCAATTATCTTCTTTTTGACATCTGCCTATCTAATTAATTTGATGTGCCAGGGGTCAAGGAGACTCAGGTGAGCGATCTAGGACCATCTTGGTCCTCTTGTTTGTAATTTTTTTCACCATCCTAACAAATATCAATGGCTAAGTGCCAAACAGTTGTAACTGCCTATAGGTTTAAAGGCAGTTACAACTCTTTTGCACTGAGCCATCAATATGTAGCATAGCCTCTAATGAAAGCCCATCCCTTTGTTATGGAAAAGCAATGATTCTTTTAGAACCCCAGGTTTCTTTTAGAGCTTATTAGGTAAATATTGTTTGTCATTGGACCAACTCATCTCTGACCCCAGGGGGGTATTGTTGTCCGCTTTATGAGAGTATCTCTCAGACAGTGGGCTACCAGCTCTAGACTAGTCACAATTTTGACTATAAGAATAGCCTAAAATAGGCTATTCTGATAGTTGAAAGTGGGACCAGTCTCTACCCGGGTAGAATTTGGGCCAGGAATAAGTTGGCTCATTGTTTTCATTATAATCTCAATATATGGAGTAATCTTTTTCATTTGATTTTGGAGCTATCTTTTAATCTGTCAGTTTCAAGATTGGTGTGTTTTTGCCAACTTAAATGTTTCTTGTGATCTTGATGGTTACAAGATCAAGTCAGATCAACATGATTCTATTGTCTTAGATAGATGTTCAAAGCACATACCATATTTCTCCTAATAAACGCTCCAGGGAACTATACATAACATGGTCAGGGGGCTTTTATTAAGCATGCATTTTCTGATTTAAAAAAAACAAACATTAAAGTTGATGTCTTTTAAACCCTTTTCCCTTTGATTTGGCAATCATTTGACATATCATCGTAATAATCATATAAATGATTGTTAAGAGGAAATTCATCACAAATTAGAAAAGATTAAGTCTCAAAAAGTTCCTAAAATTTGGGCATTTGAAGTGGGTTTTCTTAGTAAAAAATGTAGGGGTGCTACTATTAGGGAGGGCGATATTAGAGGAGACTGAGATTTTATAAGCTGTTTTAACTTTGATCATAAAAAAATGGTAAGGCTTATTTATCCCTCAATAATCCTTATATGGGTATTGAAGTTTTAAAACAAAGGTCAAGGTGCGCAAAGTAGTCAAATGAGTTTATCTCCATTAACCCTTTCTCATACTGTACATTAACTTTGATGATTGCTTAACAGTATGAAACTTAAAATTAAAGAAAAATTAATTGGCATTTTTGAAACAATGAAAAATATAAAATAAGAAGAAAAAACGTCAGAAAATATATGATCAATGTGGGATTGATATTTATGTTCATTGCTGTTGGAATGATTTTTGTGTTGGGGGAAAGGGAATTGGGTAAAGAATAAATGGTAATTTATGTATGTGGTATTTTCACTTCAGTTTGAATTAATAAGGTGAGAATATTAGGAATTCAGACTAGATTGGACTAAGTAACTGTGGATTTATAATTGTTTTAATAAGACTTCTAATTGGCTTTAAATCTGCATATCAAGTTTTGAATACATGATATTTACTAGTGCCATGGGCTGCTAATAGTGTCAGTTGAGGGAGTGGTTGCATGTTGAACATATTTTTTGTGAAAGAAATTAAAGCATTGTAAGGTGCTCCAGTCTTCATGAAAACAGTGAAAACTTGTTTAAAGCAGTGTTGAAACCGACATTCAAACAAACAAACAAACATATTATTTCTCTCAATTCAGGTCAGAATTTAAATAAAAAATGCTAAGGGATATCATCCTGAAATTAAGAAAAAATAGAGAAAAACTTGTAAATAGGTTATTGAGGAAGAAAATGTTAAATCTGTGATTTTCATTCTAATTCAAAAATTAAGAAACCTGTGGTAGAGATAATTTTGCTCAAAATCAAAATATGAAAGTTTGAGCTTGAATAAATTATGCATTACATGATCAAAATTTGCCAACGAATTAGTTTGAAGTTTCTTATATTGAACAAGGATATTGCAACTTTAATTTGTAGATTTATTTGATGTTTTGTATACTTGGCTGGAGATTCTGAAAAGACAGGAAGAAATCAAAACTATCGGTAGATTTATATTTTCTGCCTTACCAGTTTTGCTGATGCATGCACAACATGAGTTATAATGGGCCTCACTTTCAAACTATTGATGTATAGTTCCGCAATTAAGAGTCATCAAAGGTCAATATTGTCTATACAGGTATAGACAAAATTGACCTTTGATCACTCACTTAAACTTGTTGATCTATAGAATGCACAGAATGCAGTAGAATTTTGAATAAGGGTTTTGTGACCAAAAGTTGTTGGAACCTGCAACCAGTGATTTGAATTTAAAAAAAAAAAACTTAACAAAACATCATAACTACAGCTTTATCTTGGCTGTAAAAGTTTTGAATTTTTGTTTGCTCCCCAACAGGTCAAGGTCATAAATCAAGGACAAATGCATTATCTTTATTATAGCCCTGGCTAGGATGAAAAGGGATAATACTAAATGTGTTAATAAAGGTAGGGTAGAACACATTGCCCTCCAGCAAAACCTTTCAATGAATGGCTAACATTGTGAAAATAAACAGGGTTACAAAATTAATTTCATTTTGACACTAGTAATTTCCTCTATTAGACTTGTTTGTGCCTACAAACTGGTCCCCTTCCACTATAATATAATTCTTGTAGCTCTTGCTTCAACAATCATGCCTTGTTAATTTTACATCAATTGATTTACAAAGGACATCCTTAAAAAAATGTTATATGTATAAATTATTAGGGTAAAAAGTTAAATAGACCCGGATAAAAAAAAAAGTAGCTTGCTGTCTTACCTTTGTGTATGAATTTCCTTCATTTTCAAGTGTCCTTTACCCTTGTCATGCTGAACCCGGAATATTCCTGCTTTGGAAGGAGCTATAATTATGTGCAGTCTGATGTTAGTCTACACCAGCTGTTTCTCATTTTCAAACCAGAATTGTTGATAGATTAGTTTTTCAAATAAAAGTTGACCTACAGTTGGTGTTTCAGTACTTTTTGCCCTTTGATTTTGATGAAAATTTTTAGCCAAAATTTATTCAGCATGACAAGGCTTAAAACATATGTACAGAAGGCTCAGAGTGGTCTCAGGTTCAGTTAGTGACAGTTAGTATTGATTATGTATTGCTGGTCTTATACAGTTATATAGGAAGCAGAATCGAGAGATAGTAATCAATGTCCAAGAACATACACACAACTATTTAGAAAGGAATTCTTTCCTCATTCCCCCTTTCAGCCCCCACTGTTAGGGAGAGTAGGGTATTTCATACTCTGAAATTAAACTCACTAAGATAAAGTCTTCTTGTTTATAACCCAGACGGTGGCACTCATTCTTTCCGACTATTTGTCTCTTACCAATGGGTTGATAATCGTAGACCCAGCTGGAGGCTAGGAAAGGATGTGGTGGTTGTATTGGTAAGAGAAATACCAGGAAACCATTGTCAGGTGCTCCAGCCGCCGCAATATAACTGAAAAAATATTGAAAGTGGCGTTAAACTCCATTCAATCAATCATGTTTATAAACAAAGCTATGTAATATAAAATCATGTATTTGGTTTCACTGATTACTTTTGTTGCTATATTGAAAAGGCCATTATATAGACTTAACATTCTTGGGGTGGGAAATAATTAATTGAAATAAAGCACTTGCAGTTTTTGTTTGTTCAAAGAAGATATTAGATGTTTACTGTCTGTTACCTGTCTGGATATAGCTGAAACTTATTATTCAGACTTTAACAATAAGGTAAAAGGTTTTAAGGTGGGTTGAGCTAATCAATGTAAATAAGGTTTTAGCCTAGATCACAGGATAGTTTCACATAGCTGTGTTTACAGATGATAAAGACTTTCACTGATACAGGGCAAATAGTTTAACATGGACTTTAAAATATTCAGTTTCAATATTGGATAGGTTAATAGGCATACCAGTAAACAGTTTACTTGTTGAGATTTTACCAATGTTATGGAAGTGTTTACAGCTTGAAAAATGTCATTTCAAAAATAAAAAAATAATTTTGGAATTATTGATAATGATAAAAGTGTGACCACTCATTGATTTTTCATTACCATTTACAAAAAGATTTTATCAGGAAGAAATATTTCCACACTTCGTGCCTGAAAGGAATAATTCATTCAACAGACGACATGCAAGTTAAAGATGGATATGATGAATAAAAAAGATTTGCAAAATTAAATAAAAATCAAATTTCTTATTAATAAGGCCTTGGTGTACAATGTATGAGTCACGGTGTAAATTGTTTGGAAATAAAGATTTGCAATTTTTGGAGATTCAAAAGCAAAAGCAGATTATATAGACTATAATATAACTGATCTTTGTCTATAATAACGTAAGATTGCCTTTAGCCCGATTTTTTTTGTCTGAAGATGCATAAAATTTGTCATTGAGTTGGCAGACTCAGGAACATTGAATACCGGGTAGCTAAACTTTTAACAGAATTTTACAGGGTAATCAGGACTTTGAAACTAATTATTTGGAGTGTGTTGATCATACTTTAGAATGGTTTAGTGGGTGTTATTTTGATTTGAAGAAGTGGACATAATAATGTGAAGTTTTTCAAGACAAGTTTCCTGTGATTTCACCACAAACAATCAGAATTTAAGAGCATTCCAGTGTTATGTAAAACTTCCATTATATGATAAGGCTTGCATGTGTGATGATTACATTGTGCGGGAAATGTGAATGTGTTTACCCGTGTTGGCAGATGATTCTACAGGTAGATGGATAAATGTCTCCCAATTGGAGCGTTGGACTTATTCCAGAGCTCCCAGAAATCCTCCAAGATGGCAGGAGGAGAGGGGGGAGAGCCAAAGTCGCCATCGATTATTATCGAGGACATGAGTTTGTTTTATTATCGACAGCTGGCACAGAGTCTCCAGGTAAAATCCATTGATTTAAATTGTTTGCCCTGCTCTTCCCTTTCACCTGTGTCCTGTACTACACTTTTCAATATTCAATATGTTTCACCACAATGTAACATAATCCCTCAACAAGTATTTATATTCTGTCAAAAACTTCATTAAGAGCTCAATTCTAAGGCATTTGACTTATCAAATGTCAGTATAATTTTTGAGTAAGTCATTTGACAGCAATCTGACTCGACCTGGTCATATTCATATGGATATAAATCAGACAATAATTAGATGTAAAAAGTGTTGTTGATTTTGACTCCACATCGATTGATATGGGTATTATTATTGTTTTAAATGCATTAATATTAGTTGTGTGACCAAAACTTGTGGAAATTGGAAAACAGTGATTTTAATTTTGAAAGTTAAATGTGTTCAACAAAACATTATAACTTGACTTTAACTAGGCAGTTTAGAGGTTTGGGTTGCTCTCCAACATAATCTGAGAATTTGACTTCAAATGATGATGATTTCAAAATATGAATTAAGAAGAATAAGGCACACAATGCACTGTACTTGCAGTTACATTGATAACCCTTGGGATGCTAAATAAATTTCATCAAAATCAAAGGGCAAAAAGCACTGAAATAACCAACTAAATCTATTGACATTTCTGGTTTGACAGTGAGAAACAGGTGGTGAAGACTTGCATCAGACTGCACATATGTGCAGGCTGATGTTTGTCTATAGCTCCTGCCAAAGCAGGAATATTCGGGGTTCAGCATGACAAGGGTTAACAAGACATCTATCGATCTTCCCTTCTTTATTGGTGTTGATTTGTCCACTCATACAGATCAAATAGGATAACTTTTGTAGCAATTTATTATACAGAAAAATCAACAAATGTTTGAAACTCTTTATAGATTTATCTTTGCCTGTCATTTCATCTGTATCATTTGTTGGAGGTGTTTGATGTTTGGGTGACAACATTTAACCTTGGCAATATCTCTGTTGTTGTTGAAGATATCTACATTCAATCTTGCTCCAGCGACCATATGACTTAAGCGACTTTTTTTTTAAGTGACCCTTTTTCAAAATCACCTTTTTTTTTTAAAATCGAAACATCTTTAATAGTAAATATCACTGGTATAGAAATTATTGTATATGAATCCTATGTTTACAAAACTCACCAGAATCGTCTCAATTTTGTTTAGTTTGAACAGCATAGGATTATTGAGAATTTTGCAATGATGTACATATTCAGTTAAAATTATGACCTCTTTCTTTAACAACTGCTTTTTTGTGGTCCCACTCTAACATGGTCGCTGATTGCAAGTTTTACTGTTATTGAAACTTGCTTGTCATCGGTGTTCAATATTTACCATCACAAGAGTTACCTAGACTATCATTGAGGGTGGAGGTGTTACTCTAAAAGCATTTTGAAAGAGTAATGCCCCTTTTTATGCCCCCGCATCAAAAGATCGGGGGCATATTGTTTTACTCATGTCCGTCTGTCTTTCTGTCTGTCTGTCTGTCTGTCTGTCTGCAAAACTTAACCAAAAAACTTAACATTGCCAATATCTATTCAAGATACAAGGCTCATATTTGGCATAATGATAGATCTCAATGATCCGCATCTGCTGATACCAAAGTCAAGGTCATGTAACAAGGTCAAGGTCATCTGTCAAGGTCAAACTTTGAAAAAAAATGCTGTTACGGGGGCATAAGTGTTTCACAAACATCTTGTTTGACTAAGATTTTTGCACTATCTAACACTTTCTGCCAAGTCTGTATGCAGTGCTGTTGTTTCAATGCATATATCCCTGTTGCCTGTGTATCATATAGAGAACTTCAGGAGGTTTTTATATATTAATGTATTTATGTCTCATATGGATATTATGACCTAGTTGTATAGACTGATAGGACAAAATTATGTTTGCCAATGATTTTAACAAGGATATTAGTCATAGAGATAAGGGCCTTGTCATTTTAAAACAGGATATAACATTGACCCTGAGTCCCGCTGTAGGCAGAGTTTAGTTGAATAAATGTTTTTATGCCCCTGCCATGAAATGGCAATGGTCATATAGAGTAACCTCTGTCCATTATGTGTTTGCACAGAGTGTGTCGGTGTGTGACATTCTTGTCCAGGGCATAGTCGTTGCATATACGGATGAATTTCTAAATAAGTTGCCAAATTTGTACTCCTTAGTGAGTACTAGTGTCCATTCAGAACTTCACTCGGCCATTTTCATAAACTACAATAGTCCTTGGATGTAAATAAGGAGGATGGGTATGTAACAAAATAGTGCATTTTGTTAGGCGGATACAGTGTAAAGAAAAAACCAGAGCTGAAACAACATGCGCTATTTTTAGATTTATATTTTATAAAGTAAATAACGGCTGAAAAATCTTAATTTTTGAGAATGATCTCAAAAATTAAGATTTATCAGCCATTATTTAAGAATCTAAAGATTATTACACGTCAGTGACTTAAAGGAGTAGCGTCGGCGACGTCGAATGTTTTCACTCAAAGTTTTGATGGCTAACACCACTTTAACTGAAGTGATAGAGTTTTTCACAGGTTTTCCTGTAATTTTTAAAGATAGTCCGTCTATGTACATCTGAGGTTGATCATGAGATTGGCGGAGTGGTGTTCTGAATGTACTAGTGTCATGTGAAGAGATTGTCAGGATAAACCAAAAGGTCAAGGTCACAGTTGAAGGTCAATTCAGGGGCAAAATCCAATATTTGCAGGGGCATGATTCTTGTCTGTGGCACATTTTTAGTGGATTAATTTTGTTCATCTTCACATTCCTGACATGATGGATTAAATAATTATATATTTTTTTGTCTTATCAAGGTATTTTCTAGTGGTCAAAGAAGTGTTTAGAGAATTGTTAAGACTGTTTAAAATTTAATTGGAAAATTTTTAAAAAGAGTTTAGTTAAACATAATGTTTGAGTCATCATTTTAAGGACGTGAATGTGAATGTGCTGATGTAAAAAGTAGCTTGGTGGTTTCACAAGTCTAAACCCACATCAAGATGTAATTTCAACCTTTTCAAAATTATAGACTGGAACAAACCACTATTCTATCATGTTGTTTGACTCACCGATGCAGCAAATTGGTCCAAAACATACTGAAATGCAGTAATCTTTACTCATCCAGTTTGACTGACGGACACAAAGGTTTGATTAAAGATTGTAGTTTGACGATGTGGCAGAGTATGCCTGATTGTTACTTTTAAATCCTGAAACTTCTCTTCCCAAACCAGTAGGCCCATTTCAAAATCTACCATACTTGACATGAATATTTCTTTGGTGACCCTACTCAAAACTTGTTCATAAAATTTTCATTTTAGTGTATGGCTGGTAGGGGTTAATTTTGACTTTGAAATCTTTATAAAAATTTCCCTTACAATTGGTCTAAATTCAAGTAGATTTGGCGTAGATGATCTTTGTGTACCCTACCCCAAACTTTTTAATGCAAGTTTCTTCTCATACACCATTTGTTATTCAGGTGAGCGATTTAAGGTCATTATTAATTGCTCTCCTTGTCTGACCAATTTTTTGGATAGCTTCAAGTACAAGGTCACAGGTAAATGTCAAATGTCATAGTTTGGTACACTTATTCCACCAAAATATTTCAAACTATTGCTTTTACTTGAAAATTAGCCTTATCTTTTGGGGTCTTAAATTTATCTAGAAATAAAAAAGGAAAGATAAAAAAATCTCCCAAATAGCAATAAAATATAACATTAATTTAGCTGTCAGCACATAATAAGGGATGTTTTTGTAATTATATTGAAACTTAACTAACTGTAAACTCGGAAGTAATTATATTTCATTTGAAGAGATTATTTTCACAATGGATATGGCCAACTATGCCCATTTGATATGACTATTTATGTTGCAAACCTACAATTACTAAAGTTTGCTTATATGTTTTGGTCTCATTTTATTTTCCACAGCATTATACGTCCGTTGAGAATTTTGTTTCTAATTAGTTTGGATTTTATATTTAAAACATGAGGAATATAAAGAAAAGCTTAAAGGTAACTTGAATTGGTCTATTGTAAAATTCAAATTGCCTAATATGCTTGTCATAAAATTTTCTTGTTGGTTGGGTTTTATGCTCAAATGATAATTCTGTGTTTATTTGTTAATAAAATTGAAATTTATCTTTTTGAAAGTAAACATGATGCATGCTCAGAGCAAAATAAGGGCCCAAAATCTAAAAAAAAAAAAAAAAAACAAAAAAAAACCCAGATAACAAGGTCCTGAGTTTTTTCATTATCAGTCAGTCACAGCTTGGAGTACAAAATATCGATGGCTCAGCATGAAACAGTTGTTTCTCCCTATAATCGTATAGGGAGTTACAACTGTTTCACACTGAGCCATCAAAGTACAATGAGTTGTAAATTCTTTAAGTTGCAATATAGTTCTATCAATGAAAGAGAGCCATCATATCTTTTAAGGACTCTCTGACTAATAACACAAGACAGGGACATTAAGCTGAGTGGCATTAATGAAAATATGTATTTACCAAAAGCAGACTTTAAATTGATTTCATTAAGTTTCAAGATGGTCTTTTACATATAATTTAAGAGATGAAGAGAGAATTTGTTGATTTCATTGAGGTATAGAAATAAAAATCTGATCATAAATACACAGAGGGACTTATCTACCTGCCTTTAAAGTAAATTTCAGAGGCTACTTGTCTGTGGACAAGTAAATACCAGGGAAAATCACTAAATAGATCTAAGAGATTAATTAGCAAATGTTCATTTATCTCCAACCAATGGGCAAATGAGAAGTATTCTTAAGTAGGATTGGCAGATCTTGGCTTGGATGATATTGTATTGGTTGTGCTGGTGTGAGAAACAATAGGATGCTATGTGTAGGTACGCAATCTTCAGTTATATAACTGCAATAATGTTGAAAGCACTGTTAACCCCCAAACAAACAATCAATCAGTTGATAAGGTCCATGATATATTTTCAGGACCATGAGATGCAACAGAAGATCGATTACGAGATCAAGATGCGTGAGGGGACAGCCCGACTTTTGGCAGCATCCAAACATCCAACACAGCTTATGGAGGCAGCAAAAAATTTGTTGACGTCCAATACTAGAATACTAGCCTATATGACAGAACTGCAGCGTCGGAAAACTGCTGAAGCTTTGGGGAAATCGTAAGTTAATTATGTTAATGGTTAAGGTTGTAAATAAAAATTAAGAACCCCTAAACCTCTGTTTGTAAGGGATACATGAGTCCACCTGTTGTCAGTCCATCGGTCTGTGCCTATCAGTTGATTGAACTTGTACATTTACTGATTACAGGGCAAAGGTTATGAAACAAGGTCAAATGTGAATCGTGCAATGTGTGTGATGCATCATGACCTAGATTTCTTTCGCCCAATCTTAAATAAACTTTGTAGAAATATTCCTCTTTACAAATACATAAAAAATGAAACCTTGAAAAGTTCTTCTTTTCTGAAATCTAATGGCAGACAGCTTTCATTTTGGTATGCCACATCATCTATTGGACCTTTAGTAAATTTGTTTACGTCGTTCCACTGGGTTCACTTTTAAGCTAATGTGTCAATCTAATTTTTACAGAGAAACAAAGAAGGAAATCTTTAAGAGCCTTCTTCTCTAATACCAGAAGTCAGATAGCTTTAACATAAATTTTTGTAGTGGTATAATCAAAGTAATTAGTTGACCTTGTTCATGTTATTTTCTAATCATGCCCTAAGGTCAATTTGGCTGCGCCCAGGTCCATCCCATTTGAAATAGGATCTAAGAAGGAAATCTTTTAAAATTTATGTCAGGAGCCTGAGAGCAGAGAGCTTTCATATTATATATGAAGATAAATTTTGAAACCATAATTTTCCTTGAAAGCATTCTAGGTTATTGATTTTGTGTAGAAATTATCTCCTTGTGACCTTGTCTACCTTATTGATGTGGTGTTGCTGCTCAGGGTTCAGTAGAGTTCAGTTACTAAGGTCAAGCTCATGTGACAAGGTCAAGGTTATCTTTAAAGTACAAACTGTTGAAAAGTTTGATGTTTCTCAGACATTTAGGTTTCAAATTACATCTTGAATGTATCTATATAATACATCTAGGTGCCTCGGTGGCCTAGTGGTAAATGCACTCGACCTGTGACCTGGAGGTCCATTGTTCGAGCTCCACTATCGCCGGGGTGTGTTTATGGGCAAAACACTAAATAGCCAGCCCCAGTTCACCCAGCTGTAAAAAATGGGTAGCAGTGGGTTTAATCCACTGCCTCTCTCTCGGGGACGTGAAAACATCAGGATTGAGCGTTCGAGAGCGATTCTATAAGCTTAAGCTTTGGTCTCAATCAAACTAAAACAAATTAATATAAACTAAAATACATCTTGTATCACTGGTAATAAATTTATAATTGAATTACATTAAATTGATCAATTACAATGTCTTTTGCAGTAAATATTATTTCCACTGCATCAACATATGTTTTAATTGTTTGATGTTTCAGTGTTGATGATGAAGGGTGTCAGGTGCCTTGTAAAGCCAAACTCAACATAATTTTGTTTTAATTGTTTGATGTTTCAGTGTTGATGATGAAGGGTGTCAGGTGCCTTGTAAAGCCAAACTCAATATGTGTTGTAATTGTTTGATGTTTCAGTGTTGATGATGAGGGGTGTCAGGTGCCTTGTAAAGCCAAACTCAACATGTGTTGTAAATGTTTGATGTTTCAGTGTAAATGATGAAGGGGGTCAGGTGCCTTGTAAAGCCAAACTCAATATGTGTTGTAATTGTTTGATGTTTCAGTGTTGATGAAAGTGGGTGTCAGGTGCCTTGTAAAGCCATACTCAATATATGTGTTGAAATTGTTTGATGTTTCAGCGTTGATGATGAAGGGTGTCAGGTGCCTTGTAAAGCAATACTCAATATATGTGTTGTAAATGTTTATGTTTCAGTGTTGATGATGAAGGGTGTCAGGTGCATTGTAATGCCAAACTCAACATGTGTTGTAATTGTTTGATGTTTCAGTATTGATGATGAGGGGTGTCAGGTGCCTTGTAAAGCGAAACTCAGCATGTGTTGTAATTGTTTGATGTTTCGGTGTTGATGATGAAGGGTGTCAGGTGCCTTGTAAAGCCAAACTCAATATGTGTTGTAATTGTTTGATTTTTCAGTGTTGATGATGAAATGTGTCAGGTGCCTTGTAAAGCCAGACTTAACATGTATTGTAATTGTTTGATGTTTCAGTGTTGATGATGAGGGGTGTCATGTGCCTTGTAAAGCCAAACTTAATATGTGTTGTACTTGTTTGATGTTTCAGTGTTGATGATGAAGGGTGTCAGGTGCCTTGTAAAGCCAAACTCAACATGTCTGATCTCAGGATACCACTCATGTGGAAAGACACAGATCACTTCAAAAATAAAGGAGGTATGCAAAACCTAGAAATTGAGGGGGTTATTTTGAATTTAAACTGTTTATTTTCTCTCTGCTTTGCAAGCATTTTTATTAGCCCCTCTATATCTGTTCCTATCAATAACTTTACTATCTTTGGCCCACATATGAATAACCTACACCAGGGGTTTGGAATTCCAATGCCCGACTTGTCCAACACGGGATTTTCCCCTTAAGGGCAAGTACATTTTTCTAGGCCAATTGTCTGTGGTCAACAAAATACCAGAGCAAATCTTGTGACAGTACTTAAAAGATTTAGGAGAAAAAACATCCTTTTGTTTGTATTAAAGGAAAGAAAGTAATGTATTTAATGAAGAAAATGCTGGTGTACAGCATTTTCTTCATTAAAAACAATGTTTTCTCATTATTTATTAATCTATTTATTGCGGACAAGTTCATTTTTGATCCTGGACTGGTAGGAACTAGACTTATTTATCCTTGGACAATCGGTATTTCCACACCCCTGCTTACACCATAGATTCAGTTATGTCCAATTGTGTCTCAATCTTCAAGTTTGAGGTGCCATGAGTTCAAACCCTAATGGTAGAAAACATCCTGTCCATCTTTCATTTATGGGATAGCAGCTGTAGGCTAGGCAAGGAGGAAAGGTAGAACTAGTGCAAGAAATAACAAAATCTATTGTAAGGTGCTCAAGCCCATGCAATATGGGCAGCAAATTGATAATCCCCATTCATGCAAGAAGGATTTGTTTGCTAGCCCTAAACTACGTTAGATGTGTGGGAGTGTATTAATTTGTAACTCGGTATTGTAGCCTGTTAACCAATGCAGGATCCAATTCATTTTTAAAGAGCTTAACTTTTTCAATGCCTTACATTTAGATTACCACAAACAATTTCTTCAAATTAACCATTTTAAAACCAAATGTTTGAATTGTTTGATAATTTTTCCAGGAATTTAAATAAAGATGGAGTTTTATCAAGAATTTCATGGAATGTGGAAATACAGATTTTCTCTGCTTGTCCCTAGACAAGTGAAATAAGCATTTCTATTTGTCCAGACTGCAAAAGAATATGTCAACAAAAACTAGATTTGATTGAAATTGAGAGATATTGTTTTTGATGCAGAAAATGTTGAAACTTAGCATTTTCATCATTTAAAACAATGTTTTCTACCATTATATTTAGACTTTCAGATAATTAATATTTTAGATCTATTTAGTATCATTCCCAGATTGGCCCTCTTACTCACTTGTCCATGGACAAGTAGCCCTTAAAAATATACTTGTCCACATGTAAAAAAGCCAATGTTCTGACAAGTCAGGCATGGGCATTCAACACCCCTAATTTCTGATTTTATATTTGTACATAGATCTGTTTGTGTTTCTAGATTTTTATCTCTGCTGTTTTCAGAGAAAACCTAAGGTATTAAGATCACTTTGGTGTCATTTGCGTTGGTGTTTGCGTTTGCAAGACAAACTTTAACCTTGGTCATATATCTATTGTTATTGAAGATATCTTCATGAAACTTGACATTTGTGTTCACCTTCCTAAGAGCTACCAAGACAATTAAGGGGGATAATTGAGAAATTAGAATTTTTGCATTGTCCAGCACCTGCAGCAAGCATCTTGTTAGATTTTTCTAGTTTTTATATTTGCAGATATTTCTGATTTTATATTTATAGATCACAGAAGATATGCCGTATTTTGCCTTGTTAAGATTGGTACAGAGATTTATGACACATCACTGATCTCTAACGTAGATAGAAACATGACAGATTTGTCGTTTGACGATGTCATAGTGTTGTAAGTTCTCTTTGATTTTTAGTTAATATATACACTAATGAAGATCATGGTGTGTGAATTATTAATAAGTCTAGTGAAAAACATGTTTATCAAATCAAATATTGATAAACCAGGAATACATGAAATATAAAACAGTAGAAATTGAAAAAGATTTATGCATCATATTATTACTGATTTTTATGACCCAAGATCGAACACATTGAAATATTAGGGGAATATTGTTTAATCAGCGTTTGTCAATTTGTATGTCTGTCTGCAATCTTTACTTGTGAAAATAACAATTTACCATTTTCGTGTAATTTCAAAACTATTTGAGGTTCTATTCTAATATTCTATATGTGGCTATTTTACAACAAGGCTTTTCATCAAGGTCAAGGTCAAAATTTTTACTCTTTAATCCGAAATGTAACTAAACCTTAACATTTGATCTAAATATTTACTTGTCACTACAGCCTTATCAAAACTACAATGCTATATTTGGTAAGCATCTTGCTTACAACAAGACATTATTAGGGAGGATCATTTCATCCAGGTCAAGGTCAAAATCTTAACGCTTTAACCCAAACTTAACTTAAAAACAACTATCATTTACCTGTAGCTTAAAAGTGGAGAGGGATTAATCTAATTGAGAGGGATTAATCTGAGTTGTAAGAACTTGTTTCCCAATCAATGTAAAATAGATCGATGTAAAATAGATATTTTTAAACCAAACCAAAAGTAGAGCATAATGTGTCTTGACTTGTTGATATATTTTCACCATTTGACTTTCCAGTGACAATATAGCCCATGATTTTGAGTGTGTGTTAGAGATATACTGTCACAAACTGCATGAAGATCTCACTATGGCCAGTACACCAAAGAAGTTAAAGAAGAAAGTGACAGACTTGTCAGAGAGTGTGGGACGTAGTGTGGGAAAACGTCTCTCAGGTCTCCATGATTCAGACATTATGGGTAATATGGTCTTGTAAGTACAATCCTTCATACTTCACTCACTGCCTTAGTAACACTTGTCATGCTGGATATAAATCTTGGCAAAATTGCAAAAGATTCAAAGTGCTGAAAGCTCTTGATGTGCTTAATGTGAGGCAGTATTTATTTTGAAAGTTTAAAAGTTTTGAAAGTTTCTGGATTAAACAGGAAAATTAGATAACTCATCAGCATTCTATACTTTGTTGTTGGAACTGTTCACAGTAAACTTAATGAGATAATTTTGATAAGTTCAATCATGTAAGATTTATTTAATGATAGATAGATTACCCTTTACTGAACACATGTCACATCAAAAAATGAGGAGTCTGCCCAAAACTACTATAGAGTTGTACATACCCCTTTATCTGTAGACATTCAGGTAACTGTATATTTACAGTTTTTGGCTGTCTGGGCCTCTCAATGTTTACATGTCACAAACATTTCAAATTGTTGGAAATGTCACACATAGGCTCATATCTCAATCAATCTATTTGAATCCTTGGCTGTTTACAGTGAAGCTATTGATAGAGGGGGGAATGTACTGTAGGTGAAATTATTCACATGTACTTGGGTGTAGAGTTGACATATTTAGGATTGTATGTTACAGAGGTCCCAAGTTTGAGTTGGTGGCTCAAGGATCCCTAACACTGAGTGATGTTGATGATGTTGTCAGAACTTTCGATTTGAAACTTGAAGATGCTTTATCAGGTCTGTATTCATAGTACCCTTATAAATGCACCCATAAGTTAAACAAAATAGTACAATTTTCTCCTAAAATAAGCTCTCAGGATCTAAACAAAACATGGACAGGTAGCTGTTATTTAGTACCAATTTCCTGATGAAAAATATCACAAAAATATTAAGTACCGTAAACACATTCTGCATTGATGGCACTTCATTATTGGCAAGTGTGTTTTGGGTGGTGCAAATTGGCTTTGAGACAATTCTAGTTCCAGAAACAATAAAAGGGGCCTTAATTTTGAAAAAAAAAAAATGTGCATTAAATGTTGTGTCAACTTCACTTCCACTCAGTATTTGTTTTTAATGACATTCCTTCACATATTTATGTTCAAATTTTAACAAAAGACAAACAAATCTATCCTTCGTGATTACAGATAGTGGAGGTAGAGAGTTGCCTTTATTTGGTCATTACTGCTGTAGACTGGCAGCCTTACCTCATTGTTTAGTTCAACCAGTAGCCTCGGGATACCTCAATCTACATGTAAGTATATTGCACAAGATATATGAGAAAAAAAAGCTGTTTTCTATATTCTGTTAAGTTTATCCAGGTTAGCTCCTGTATGTTTAAGTTGAATGGACAGCTGCTAGACAGCTATGACTGAGTGAGATATAGTTGTTATATTAAAAGTTCTATGTGGGTTAGTGGGTGCTTCTGGATGTCTGTCCTATTTTGTCAAGGAATTCACTCTGTTGTTTATGGAAGGATTTAGAAATAACTTCGCACAATTGCTCACCTTTAAGAAAAGATGTGCTATTTGTAAGAAATTTTCTGATAGCGTCAAGGTCACAGGTCAAGGTGAAATTTTAGAATAAGACTTATCTAATTACTGTTAACTACTGGTATTTCTGGAAAATCCACAAAAAATGCAATAAAGATGTATGTAATCATGAAGTTTTCAGAAAGTTCCACATTGTTCTACCTCGGACAATTCAACTCTGGCATGCTGATCCCAGAATATTCCTGCTTTGGTATTTGTACAGTTTGATCTTAGGTCTACACCATGTGTTTGTCTTCTTTGACCAAACATTTTTTCAAGACAAATATTTGCATGTAATTTCTTCTTTCGGAGCATTAAGCACTTTGATTTTGCAATGATTTATATAACCTGCAGAAGGTGGACATATTTTATCATCTAGGTCCGTCTAAATGTCAGAATGTTCCTCATCATCTTAGCATTTAACCCTTGTCATGCTGAATAAAAACTTTTGTAAAATATCATTAAAATCAAGTTGCACTAATTGTGAGTCAGTATTTATTTTGAAAATATGATATCAAAACTCTTTTGGATTAAAAAAAAATAAGGTGGTATGCACAATGATCAAACTGCACGTATGCCAAAGCAGGAATATTCCGGGTTCAGCATGACAAGGGTTAAGCATATTGTTTTGATTTTATAAGCCCACCTGAGCACGAAGTGCTCAAGGGAGCTATTGTGATCGATCGTTGTCCGTCGTCCGTCTGTCCGTCATGGCGTCAACTTTTTCTTTAAACGACATCTCCTCCTTAACTTATGGGTCAAAATCAACTAAACTTGGCAGAAATATTCCTTGGGTGGTCCCTTATGAAAATTGCTCAAATGGCAAGGATCCATGCCATATCACGGGAAAAGGGGTCTTAATGACAAATTTCTTGTTTTCACTCTAGAAGCCACAAATATGGTCCAATCTTCATGAAACTTGGTCAGAATGTTTGTTAGGTCATGAGGATGAAGTCTATTGAAAATGGGAAGGATCCATGCCATATCACGGGAAAAGGCGTCTTAATGACAATTTTCTCGTAAGAGCTCCAAACGCCACAAATATAGTCCAATTTTCATGAAACTTGATCAAAAGTCTGCCAGGTCACAAGAATGAACTCTGTTGAAAATGGGAAGGTTCATGCCATATCATAGGAAATGGAGTATTAATGATAATTTACTTGAAATATCAGGTGAGCGATTCAGGGCCCTCAGGGTCCTCTTGTATACTATGCTGTATGACTGAACAAATGGGACTGTATTGAAAAATAATCCTGTAGCGTGACTCTGGCACCTTTGTTACTCAGCATGAGAAAGATTGAGGTTTGACATGTTGTAATTTATGATGTTTCAGGAAGATGATGAGTTATCCAAATGGAAAAGATACTGGTGTGTGTTACGTAATTTACAACTATGTTGTTGGTCTTCACCAGAAGATGTAGAAGTTACTGCCCCTCTAGTCAATGTACCCATCACTAAGGTAAACAGTCGTCATCAATTAAGAGATGAAAAGAATATTTGTTGATTTCATTGAGGTGTGAAACAAAAAACCTAATCACACTATGAACAAATACTCTCTTGAATTTTAATAAGCAAAATTACAGAATTTTGTGTATTTATAAAAAAGATCAGGGACATGTTTTAAATGGAATATTAATTTGTTGCATAACACAATTTTTTTTAACTCATTATCTAAATTTTGTGATGAAAACGCTGCAAATCCTTTTAATTTATCTGTCTATAGAGAAATTTAGTATTTCTTGTCCTCTCATTCAATATCCTCTTTGTAGTGGTGTGTATCCGTTCTGTGTCTATTTATAGAATACTCAGGTTAGTGAGGCTGACCCCCGTATAACAAAGCTTGCTCACACATTCCATATTTATAGTGGTTTTTTCTATCCGTTCTTTGTCTACTTATAGAATACTCAGGTTAGTGAGGCTGACCCCCATATAACAAAGCTTGCTCACACATTCCATATTCATATTGGTGATTATCCGTTTTTTGTCTATTTATAGAATACTCAGGTTAGTGAGGCTGACCCCCGTATAACAAAGCTTGCTCACACATTCCATATTTATAGTGGTTTTTTCTATCCGTTCTTTGTCTATTTATAGAATACTCAGGTTAGTGAGGCTGACCCCCGTATAACAAAGCTTGCTCACACATTCCATATTCATATTGGTGTGTATCCGTTCTGTGTCTATTTATAGAATACTCAGGTTAGTGAGGCTGACCCCCGTATAACAAAGCTTGCTCACACATTCCATATTTATAGTGGTTTTTTCTATCCGTTCTTTGTCTATTTATAGAATACTCAGGTTAGTGAGGCTGACCCCCGTATTACAGAGCGTGCTCACACATTCCATATTCGTACACTAGGGGAGAGAACTGTGTCAGTGACCACATTTTGTACAGATAACCAGGAAGAGTTCACATTATGGTGGGATGGCTTACAGCAACATTTACTGGACCAAGGTACATAACTCTTACTGAATTATTGTTGTTTGTTATTGAAGTAAACCTCAAGTTATCTGAGGAAGACATTTGAGCCTGTATGACATTTCTAACAATTACACATATTCAGAATGTTTAGGACTCGGATCAACACATGCAGCTACAGTCTGATAAGAGTCTGCACTTAATAGATGATCACTAACCTGAAGACTTTGTTAATAACCAAAGATTAATTTTAACCTTTGTCTTGCTGATCCTGGAATATCCTTCTTTGTCAGGTGATATTGACAAAAATCAACCTGCACATATGTGCAGTCTGATCTTAGACTACTATGTGCTTTGTCTTTTCAAACCATAAAAGTTTAAGAACAATGTTCCCATAAACACAATTTGTGCATCCAGTGTTTTCAGCACTATGATTTTGGTGCAATTTGACTCATGTTTCCTTCATGCATTTTGTGATTGTACAGGCGGACCAATATTAGTCCATCGCGCAGGAAATTCTTGGAAATGTCATGCACACCATGAATTTTGACTTTAACATGGTATTCAACAGAATGATGTGTCAGTTGATAATGATTAAAAGTCTATGAAAGAATCTGATAAAGGATCCCCCAAAGATCATTTCTGTGGAACTTTATTGAAATCCATTCTTGAGTTTCTCCGTAGAAGATTCTTAAGACAGTTTATGGATGGATGAAGGACTAAATAGCCCAATTGCCTGTCATTTAGCAGAGCTTAAAACTTCAAGGGATAGGTCATAAGTCAAGGTCAAAAGTTTTAGTTGGCTTTTCACCAGTAATTTTAGTAGGGATTTACTGATGATTTCATTGTGTTGCAATTTACCCTTGGACACTCCCTCAATGATAGTTAAATCAACCAAAGAAGTCCTTACTATTCAGGTACAATGGCTGGTTTAAACTTTTAGCTAATTCACTACTTGAGGAAAGGGCAATTACAGGCTAAATGATTTTTAAAACTGTAAATATATTTTGATGTCCAGAAAGAGAATTGGCTTTTATGATAATATGGATGTTTAAGATGTTCCTCAATGTATTCTATTTCAGCATTATGGAAGCATGCATGTGAATATGTGATGGATGTACGACGAGCACCCACCAATAGACTGTCTGTGATAGGCCGTAAAACTTCCATATATGAGAGCACACCTATAACAGGTTAGATAAATGTTATTGTCAATCTCCTTTTTGGGAGGGCTTATTCCTACCTGTAAATCAGGGGTGTGGTATTCCTGTGCCTTACTTATCCCATTTGGGTTTTTTGGTCTGATAAGTAGATCTTCCTTAGAAATTACCCAAGGACAAGTAGATCTGAAAAAAAATGCAAGTGAGAAAATTTCATATTTTCGATTCTCTTGAGTTAATGATAGACTTCCCTTGAATATCAATACTAAAAGAAAGAGTCTTAATAGTTGCTTGTAGAAAAATTGTGTGGTTGAAGATTTTGTGTAATGTGTCAGATGAAGTTGGACCTAATTTGAGATAATTTAAGAAATTCTTTAGAAATGTTTTCATCATATACCTTTAGTGTTGGTTTTCAAAATATGAAATATGAACATTGAGAAAAAAAAGTCTTTGAAATCAGGAGAGCAAGCTTCTTAGGCTCAACAAATATTGCAAATGGAAAGCTGCAGGGCTGTGAAATGTTTGTATACAAATATAACTGATAGAAGTATTGTCTCATTTAAAACAAACAATTCACCCAAAACTTGTATCTTTGCAGAACCATCAAGGCGCATTTCTGATGAAATCAAAATGGAGGATGACAAACTGAGTCAAATGTTGAACACGTTACTCGGGGAGGCCAAAGAAATTCGTAGTGGCAGTATAAAATCTACGTCTTCAAGTTCAGGGTCATTACGATCAACGTCCTCCAGCTAGCATCAGACTTCCATGACTTCTTAGTGCTTTATTTATTTACAATAGGATAACCACATGAGAAAGAGTTGTGACCAGTCAAATAAAAAGGGACCATCTGGGAACTTTGTCAAATATATATTTGAAAAGGGGTAGGATCCAGCATAGGTCAATGAGAAGGTGCATTTGCAAATTAATTGAATTATATTGGGGAGTTTTGATAGTCATTCTAGATTAAGATCCCACACTCTTACCAGGATTGAAACTT
This sequence comes from Fragum whitleyi, assembly GCA_948146395.1. Lineage (NCBI taxonomy): Eukaryota > Metazoa > Mollusca > Bivalvia > Cardiida > Cardiidae > Fragum > Fragum whitleyi. Next base: position 5,198,796 of record OX411555.1, on the reverse strand, counting down.
TTCGCATTTCCTAGATGGTCCCTCTTCGCATGATGGGTCACAGTTGTAAATATTTTTTTATGACTGGCACTGGTTGCTCATTACTCTGTTCTCTGAGGGGTTAGTGCAAAACTGTATCAAGTAAGCAATAGTTTTGCCTTTCCCCATCAAATTTTTTAGCTCACCTGTTTTGGATGACAAGGTTAAAAAATTCGGTATTTAATGAGCACAAATTTTATATTCTATTTATAAAATGACCTGAATTTTTGTGAAAAATCATCAAAATTATTGAAATTCAACATTTCAGTTTTCCGCAAAACCTATAAGGCCATTTAAAACTGATGTCACAATATATATAATGACTCCATTTTTGCAGTTACAAAATAGCCTTTCTATTGGCTCTGAGCCTATTTGCATAGTTATTCCTCTAGTGTAATAACACCCATGTTATATCAAAAATATTGAACAGTATTTTTTCACTCCAGTGAGGTAGGTTATATTATAAAAGATTTTATAAAATGATTTTTTATTACCAAAAAAATAATGACTAGTATACTAAAAGATGATACAGAATGTCTGATATTTAATAAAAAATACTGTCCGCAATATGAGAAGGGTTATGTTTAAAAATTATTAATTAAAACAAGCAGTACTTGTTACAAGTAACTTTTGGCTCGCTTACTTCTCGCTTACCTTGCTGTTGATCATTGCTTTTATCATACTGTAACATTTCAGTTTCTAAAATACTGTTATTATCATACACTGTAGATAATTTTAAAATGATATTTGACTAACTATGTAGAAAAAATGATTTTCAATGATCAGAATGGCTAATAGAAACACTAAAGGGCTAGAGGGCTAGAAAAAGTCAGAGGCAAAGTTTATCCTACCAACCCTTTGTAATTCAAACACAGACTAATCCAAATACTTTCAGTACTTTCAAGTTTTACTAGAAAATACATATTTTCAAAATACAATCATTATTTGTCAAGAAGACCTAATTTATGCCTAAATTAATAAAAAAATAATCAGTGCAGAGTGCATTTATAAAGTGAGTAATAGATCCAAGAAAAATCAATCTTGTGATTACTAAAGCATTTCACCGGTTTGGTGGTGAATTTATCAAGTGATAATTATAATCTACTGATATTTCCTGATAATCTACTGAAAGTTTTCCCACAAAAAGGAAGATAGTTATCTTGCAAATTACTACTAGATGCAAGCAAATATGTTCAACAACCTTTTTCGTGAAACGATCTATAGTTTTCACAAGGGTTTAAAAGAAAACTGCATTTCACATTTAATTGTAGAAATATTCTCGTATGATCTTCTTATCCCATTTTTGTCTTAACCTCAAATTTCTATTACATCTTAGACCCTCAATTTGGTTAATTTCCATTTTGTCTAAAAACTTATTTGCTCATTTTGTTACGCTTTATTAGCTCACCTGAGCACAAAGTGCTCAAGGTCAGCTATTGTGGTTTGGTGGATGTATGTCATGCAACATCCGTCGCCAAAATTTACCTAATGTGCACTCTAGAGGCCACATGCCTTATCAACCTGAAATTTTGTCTGAATGATTGTCTTGATGAAATCTTTGACTAGTTGGAAATTGGTTCAGCTGGTGTCGAAAACTAGGTCACAGGGTCAAATTTTAGAAAAACCTTGTATGCACTCTAGAGACCAATTTTTTTTGTCCCATTAACCAGAAATTTGGTCAGAATTCTCTGAGTTCAAAATTTTGTCAATTTGGGTGTATAATAAGGTCACAGGGTCAAATCATAGGAAAACCTTGTATGCACTCTAGAGGCGACATATTTTGCCAAATCAATCTAAAAACTGGTTAAAAGGATTCTCTAGTTGTTTAGAAACAACAGCATTGTTTAGCTTAGTGATTCTCATTCATCATCCTTTTTACAAAACCTACATTTTAAGTCCAAGTCTGCGTTTACAGTAAAACAATTGCTCTTTCGTGAATATTCTTTGAATTTTTTTTTCTTTATTAATCTTATGAAAGATGAGTAACATAAAAATACAAATAGACAAATGGCAGCTTTTTCATGAAATGCATGATCTGCCGTATTAAGTAAAATATGTGTATGAGATTTTGGTCATTTGAAATAAGCCCACGTGCAGGAGTGGTATAGAAGCGAAATGTTGCGGGTCATGAATATGCATCATATTAGGCCTATACTTAGATCACCGTTTCCTTATCATTTGCATTACTGAATATTGGAATGACAAATTCAAACTTATCTTTGGGAAGAAATGTCTAGTTATGTGTACATAGTGGTCTAAGATCATTGTTTTAAGGAATCACGAATACGGATAGGGGCTTTAATATTTTAAAGACAGTTTATTCAGGTTAGAGATTAAGGGCCACCATGGCCCTCTTCTATACTGTCCGAACTCCTTACTTGCTAAATAAAGGAGTACAAAATTGGCAAACAATGATACCTTCTAGTGTTTAAAATGATCCAAAAATAATGTATGCAATGTTTTGATAAGTTCATTGGTGATTCTCCTAGTTGGCAATTAAGTACCTACCAAAAAAGTTTGGTCTGGTACCGTTTTCTTCAAAAATACTCAATTTTTTGAAAGCTAATATTTAAAAATCATCTGACATATAGAAAAAATACCAGTAGTATCAACTTTTAGCTCCACTTGCCGAAGGCCAGCGAGCTATTGTCATGGCGGTGTGTCTGTCTTGCGTCCGTCCGTGCGTAAACTTTTTCTTTAAACATCTTCTCCTCACAAACCAATGGGCAGATTTTAATGAAACTTCGTTGAAATGTTCCTTGGGTGACCCTCTTCTAAAATTGTTAAAGAAATTTTGATTGACCCCCAAATATGGGCGTGGCAGGGCGTGGCAATTTTTCACTTTGAAATCTTTAAAAATCTTCTTCTCCCAAACCATTGGGCCAATTTCAATGAAACTTAGCATGGATGTTCCTCGGGTGACCCTCTACTTAAATTGTTCAAGAAATTTTGATTGACACCCAAATATGGGCGTGGCAGGGTGGGGCTTAATTTGAGCCCGAAATTTTTGAACGACTTCTCCTCCTGAACCACTTGGCTGATTTCAACCAAACTTTATCAGAATGTCACTGGGGTTACCCTTATCAAAGATTGTTACTGAAATTTTGATAGGCCCCCAAATATGGCGTGGTAGGGTGGGGCTTTTTTTTAGCCAGAAATCTTTAAACGGCATCTCCTCCTGAACCATCGAGCAGATTTCAATTAAAACTTTACCAGAATGTTCCTTGGGTGACCCTCTTTCAAAGTTGTTCAAGAAATTTGGATTGGCCCCCAAATATGGGCGTGTTAGGGTGGGGCTTATTTTGAGCCTGATATCTTTGAACAACTTCTCCTCCCAAACCACTGGGCCGATTTCAATGAAACTTTACCAGAATATTCCTTAGGAGACCCTTTCCAAAGGTTGCCCACAAAATTTTGACTGGCCCATAAGTGTGGGCGTGGCAGGGTCAGGCTTATTTTGAGCCCGAAATCTTTGAATGACATCTCCTCCTGAATCACTGGGTTGATTTCAAAGAAACTTAACCAGAATGTTCCTTTTGTGACCCATTCAAAAATTGTTGGCAAAATTTTGACTGGCCCTTAATTATTGGCATGACAGGGTGTGGCTTATTTTGAGCCCGAAATCTTTGAAATATATCTTCTGATGAACAAGTGGCCGATTTCAATGAAACTTGAGAATTTTGGACTAATGTGGGCCATACCCTTTTAATTATTATAAAATAGGTCTAAAGAGATTTGAAAGTGTTGTTATCATTCAAAGAAAGATTCATTTAATGTTAGTCTAAAGATGTTAAAGCCAGTGGAGCGATACATGCCCTCTTGTTAGGCATTGTCTATGGTATTTTTTTTTTCCAATATTATTATTGCCAAGAATAGAGGAAGAATTTGTTTTAAATGAATTGGTATCAATACAATTAGGATTCATATGCTGCTGATCAAATCTTTCTACAACCAGCTTACATTAAAAGGTTTTAAGCATCACTTTTTAAAATGATGTCACATTTATTGATGTTCAATATCATATAATTAAGATGATTCCTTATCTCTAAGGTCTCAAAGCCAGACAAGACTATAGTCCATTTCATTGACATAATTTTAAATATTGATGCAAGCTAGTATTAAAACTTTCAAGAATTTCAACAATGCCAAATATAAGTCTGTGTGTGACATTTCCAACAAAAACATATCTTTGCCATGGGAAGACTCGGGTCAGCCAGTACATGTGCAGAGTCTGAACAAGTTCGTTCCTTTTGTACCCTGTAGGTGTACAAGGTCTAAGTCCTCTCTTGGGAGGCCAGCAGTTCTGTGACTGTCTAGGCTGCCCAATGTTGCTGCCTTGCACATATGAGAAATAATTATTGTTGTGAATGTCAGACATAGGCTGAAAAATGTTTTATTTCATAGCTTTATCACAAACTTCCATTGTTGTATACAAGTACTATGCAGCATGTTTGTGCTTATTTTTGTTAAGGATAAACCATGTATAAAACAAGAATAAAATTGGCTTAAACAATTCATATGTTGTTTTATATGCTAGGTCATATATGTGTGGGAGCTTTACACATTTATCATTAATTAAATGCCTTTCCAAAATTGCATTAAAATCAAAGGACCAGAAGATCTAAGTGTGAAACAATACATAGTATAGACTAAGATCAGACTTCACAGATTTGCAGGCTCATCTTTGTTATTGCCTTTCGCAAAACAGAAAAATTACAAGGTTCAAGGATCAGACCTTTTTAAATGCCATTTTGGTCTGATATCAGTGGCGGATCCATAAAGGGGGGGGGGGGGGGGGGTTTGAACAAATCCCCTTTGAAGTGTGAAACTTGCCCTGTCTTCAGGATGACAAAACGGTGCAAACTGTTTCGTTTTCCTTATACCCTGCTTTGGACACAAGTGCACATGCAAACAAAAATATAACTTGCAAACAGTTAGCACTGTCACCCAGAACACAAGGCAGGTCAGAATGTTTCTCTGATACAAATTCGTAACCATTGGAAACATATTGAGGGTTTAGTGCAAGACTACTAAGTGTATATACAATGTACAGTCTTGCACTTAACCCTCGATATATGATCCTAAAGGTGGGATATATACAAACTTCTTATTGAAAAGAACACCAATTTTCTATATAAGGGCTCCGCCAAAGCACATCCCATTGTTCAAAGAGTGAAATTCATAGACAAGAGCATCGACTATGGGTGCCTAAGCTTGACTGTTGATTGCTGGAGGGTAGATGAAAATTTGTCGAGAAAGGGGCATATTTTTCACAAAATGCATCTAGAGTTATCCCCCTTGATAGTATAGCTTGCTCTTTTGATGGTGAACATGTATGTCAAGTTTCAAGTGAATGCCTGGGCTGCTCGGCTGTTGATTGCTGGATGGTAAATGAAAATCTAAGACAAACAAGAGGACCATGATGGTCCTAGGTTGCTCACCTGAGTCTCTTTGACCCCTTGAACATCACATCAATCAAAAAGGCAGATGTCAACAAGGAGATAATTTCTAAATAAGAACAATAACATTGAATGTTTTCAGCAAAGAATAAATAGGATATGCCTGGGCGCAGTCCTTACATGAACATGTGGGCATGTAATGAACAAACTTAATCAATACAATTAAATGAGACCATTATAACAAGAGGACCATGATGGTCCAATATCGCTCACCTTTGTATCTTTGTCTCATTGAATAATTAAATTTTCCAGCAAAGTTGTACTTTTCAATTTGAGGCCTCTGAGACTGTTAATGAGAAAATTGTCATTAAGATCCCTTTTTCCATGCTATGGCATGGATCATTCTCATTTTCAAAAGGGTTCATCCATGTGATCTGACAAACATTCTGACCAAATTACATGAAAATTGGGCCATATTTGAGTCCCCTAGATTGTACACAAGAAAATTGTCATTAAGGCCCTTTTTCCCATGATATGGCACCGGTCATTCCCATTTAACGGGCATCTGTTCATGAAAAATATTGTTGATTTTTCCTCTCTATGTTTGTAGCAGAAACGATGCGACTATGCTTTCACATTTTTGAATTTGTAAATATTATGACGCGATTAGAAACGGGTATAAAGATGCTCATTTCACGTTTGGCAACATTGATAGCAATGCACTCTTAATAAAAACCGACCAAACAAATCAAGAGAACACAATGATTTTTCAAGAGGTTATTTATTACTTATGGATATTATGTGGATTTTTGTCTTACTATCCTTAACCTGACTTTGTCTGCTGTATCATTCATTCTTCTATATAAAATTTAAGACTAGCTTCATAGTAATGATATTTAAGAGCACCTCTCATTCTGACTTGCATTACTAGTTATCTTGAATCAACGACAAGGAAAAGAACAACATATCACCTGCTTCCTTTCAATCATTTGTGCATGCTTTTCATTGCAAATCATTACAAATGCATTATATGCAATTAGAATATTTTTTTACCAAATGATATAATGGCTACACTTTACAACAATCATGTTAGAATCTAGTAAAAGTTTTGACAGAAAAAATGCACAGTGCAGAATTCAAAGGGCCTAAAGCAAGGTTGTTGTCATTTTCTAATTAAACATATAAATTGAGCATTTAACATAGTGTTTACAGTAGCAAGAGATCCTTTAAAGGTAAGACCCACCAGTATTTTTTCAATGTTTCGTGCAAACCTTTCCTATGATGTAAATGAGTTGTGTTAACAAGTAATCATACAACAATAACATACCCTTTCGATACACAGCATCATTTCAACAAACGGATATGATAAGAGCCTAATAATGAGCAGCATTTGATGACTGTTTCATGAATGAGAGAGGATTTGTATTAAGTTGATGGACTCGTAATAGTTCCGGAACGTTTCGGGAATAATAAACTTTAACAGTGTTAAAGTAATTTTCTTTAGGAAACGTCGGTCAATATTGTTCCCGAGTTCCGAAATGATGTGGAACTATTACGGTCCCACTACCTTAACAGAGAATTTTACATATTTGTCCTATTTTCAATGTCACCGAACAATATCTGCCATATAATTATGAGCATATTATGAGCAATCCATAATGAAAGGTTCACAAAATCTATCAATATGGCCTATATCATATAGTCAGTGGCTCAATAACTCAATGGTATTCGCACAGCAAACATTTAAGAAAGAAATCTAAGAGAGCATGTCCCAATTAGGATTCTTGTGAAATACTTGAATTATGATGGAAATTTGCAAAATCTAGAAAATAAAACCCAAGAAATCCAAAATTGGTAATTTTAATACACTTTCTATCATTAACACTGCACATGCTATGATTCCGCAAGTTAGGTTATTTGATTGTCAAAGTTAGATTCTGTAACCCCGCTGTCAAGGCCTATAATATTCATGTTCTTCGTGAGCGGACTTATATCAGGTAATACTTTCTTCTTACCCATACTGAAATGGAAATGATAATTTTAATAATGATGATGTTCAGTACTTTTAGCGCCTTGTATGTGTATTCGAATTAGCTTTAGAATTTCTATAAAGGCACTATAGAAAGAAGTTCAATATATACTCTTAAAAAAAGTTCTTTGACACTTATTAAACATGCGATTTTTCTGAGTTCATGTAAAAATTTCGAGTAATTTTGATTGATTTGTGAATAGTAATTAGGATGTAAGAATATCGCATGTTATCGTGATAAGTTACTCGACAACGTTTCTCGATAGAGACTTCAACGTCAAATAACGTAAAATCTAAATTCTCATACAGCACGTGCAGTTCCAGATTAACTGAATAGTCCTGATAGCTCTCCATTGTGTTGTGGATGAAATGCCATTGCTTGATTGCTTTTGAAATTGAACGTCTAGGCACACACCTGTAATGAAAACATGTCAAGCGATGGGAGGAACAACGTCATACAGTTTTTGGTCGCCACAAAGCAGGCTCTATAAGGCAAGCTGTTGTAAATGATTTTGTTGTTACCGGACAGACTATCGCATACCTCTGGCACCGATATAACATGCCTCACAGCGATATATATAGAGCAAGATCAGACTGACGCTGGATGACAACGTTCGTCCAGGACGTTGAATGACGTTACGGTATTTGGGATTTTTCAATCTAACTACTATGTCAAACGAATACTTAGGTCCCCAGTCTAAGTAGGATCTCTGGTGAGAAAGTGTGGAACCAGATAAGAGAGGTCAAGTTTGCTACTATAAGACATGTGCGACATAACGTCCTTGATCAACATCTCTGTTACAAATCTTTGATCAAAAAGGTTATTTTGTTTTAATACAGATGCATTGACTTCACCTTCATTGATTGACTTTGCTCATACAAATAGATATTTATGTCGAAATTAATATCTGCATATCGATCAAATGTCAAAGAACTTTTTTTGAAGAGTATAAAATCGAAATGTCTAATGAAACTTATGTAAAAGCTCATTTTAAAGGCAAGTTAACTCATTACGGGCATAGACTTTGTCGATGCGGACAAAATACTCATTCTCTCAATACCGACCATTGAGGGTGAAGGGGGTCCTAAATTTCCCCTGTATTCGCCACGTAATACTGCAATATTGTGAATGATGGAATACTTACTCTCTGAATACTAGATCTAATGGTGTAGGGGACGTTGCATACCTCCATTTCTCTTCGCGTAATACTATACTTTCACGATGGCCAGAATACTTAATCACTGAATACTGGTAGAGGATCTTGACATGCCCCTATGTTCTTCGCATAATACTGCAATATCATTATGGACAGCATACTTACTCTCTAAATACTGGTGGTGGTGTGGGGGATCGTGACAATCCCCCATGTTCTTCACGTAATACTGCAATATCGTTATGGACAGCATACTTACTCTCTAAACACTGGTAGTGGTGTGGGGGATCGTGACAATCCCCCATGTTCTTCACGTAATACTGCAATCACGTGATGGACAAAATACATACTCTCTGAATACTGGTAGTGTTGTAAAGGATCGTGACCTTCTCTTATGTTCTTCGCATAATAGTGCAATCACATTATGCAATCACGTGATGTACATAAAACTTACTCTCTGAATACTGTTGGGGGCATAGGGGATCGTGACCCCATCACCCAATCTTCTTTACGCGATACTTTGAATACGTGTCGAATAGAATACTTACTCTCTGAATACTCGTGGTAGTGTGGGGGATCGTGACCCCCTCTCCCCAATGTTCTTTCCGTGATACTTTGAATACGTGACGGAAAGAATACCTACTCTCTAAATACTGGTGGTGGTGTAGGGGATCGTGACAATCTCCCGTGTTCTTCACGTAATACTGCAATATCATTATGGACAGGCACATCTGTTGAATATACATGTATAAATATAAACGATTTATTGGTATTTTCCTTCATTACTCACAAGTTCTAAGCGACCAATATCTTTGTCCTTGGCAGTTTTAGAAAAAGAAGATTTTTCAAATTGTAAATAGTGAGTATTTCAATCAGAATGTCTTAAATTTCCCCGTTTTGGTTGCCATAGCAACTAAAGTTTAAGTTATATTTGCAAATTCCTTGAACCGCTTTACTAGAGCTTCATTCAAAGAACATCGTAGCAAAAATATCTCCAACATTTGACCACTGGTTCAGGAGAACAAAATATTTCAAAACATCGTTGATAGAAACACGACGAAGACCGACCGACCGGCCGACGCATTATGACGGACAACTGACATATGGCGATCACGTTAGTTCATGTGAGTTAAACAGTAAATATGTCTTTACAAACTCATTTTGGACCAAACGTTACTGTTTAGAGGCAATTTCGATTGCTTTTAGTGACTTACTGTTAGATAAACTGTTATTTCTGATAGGAACAAGTTCCCCAAGGCGTCTAGGCGTTGGCAATAAATCACGGCCTGGGAGGGGAGAATGAGGAATACGGGGAGAGATCGAGCCGTGTAGGGGAGATAATGTAGTTACACGTGCGGTCAGTGAGTTACGGTCCGTGGACATGTCTTCATCCTGAAGAAATAAATTATTTCTACTTAAGTTTTTTGATAATTCATAAAACGAATAAATAAGAAAAAAAATTAATGTGATTCAAAACAGATACTAATTAAAATACTGTACAAAAGTCCGGTTGACTTATGAATAAATGGAACAACATCCGCGAATTCATGACATTTTGATTATATTTTGTAAGAAAAGCATGGCATTCGTAACATCTATTTTTTTTTTTTCGGAAATCTTTGAAATAAATTCGGTTATATTTTCATTCCATTCCATGGGTGCCGTCAGAATTATATGAAAACTAGATCGATCTATTCAAAAGCTTGAAATAATTCACGGCTATGTTTTTTGAGACAATTTTACTTTTGATATAAACAAAAAATAACTGATTTTATAACTGTAATAGCCCATCGTTCATGCGAAGCTCAAAATACTCTAGTGTAAGACGTACCCAAGTCGTTGACGTAACGGCTGTATGTGGACTAGACGTCATTCTTTCATCCTTACTGCGACGTTTTTTCTTCTTCTTTTTGCCGACATGTGAGCGATCCGGGGATCGAGTATATCCAGAATCGTCTACAAGACCGTTCATTCTAGCGTCCGAGTCATTTAACATGTGATCTTCGAGGAACGAATCAAACACTTTTTGAACTTTGAAAAGTTGCGATATTTCTGCGTCATTTTGTTCTGAATTAACACCTTGTATGATTTTTCTTTCCCCGTTAATATGTAACGATGGTAACCGATCTCGAGTTTTGATTGAATTTTCTGCACTATTATTCATTTGTTTAGCACTATGTTTTTTCCCGAACAATCCACGAAAATATCCAGATTGTTGTTTGTTGTCAGGAGATCGAGCTGTGTTTGTTTGAAAAACTTTTATTCTCGTTGATTCTTCTAGAAGTAAAACACATTCTAAAGAGAAAAAAGATAACATGGAAAATTGAAAGGATGGTTGTAAATTTGTTTGAGTTGTTTGAATGGAGTTTTACGCCGCTTTCAACAATCTTTCATTTATATCGCGGCGGCTAGAGCACATAAGAATGTATTCCTGGTTTTCTCATGCCAGTAGTACCATTACATCATTCGCTAGCCTCCAGTCGCTATCACACATCGGTCTTCGATTATCAACCTATCGGTGGGAAACAACAAGTTGCGGGAAAGAATGAGTGCCGCCGTCGGGAATCGAACTTGAGACCTCTGAAATGATGCGCTACCAACTACGCTACGCTACGACGGCGACAGGATGGTTGTAAAAAAATGATCCTCTACAATAGAAATACATGACTATTTTCATTGTCCATTGTATCGAAACAATAGAATGTTCTAATATTGTTCTTAAACAACTTGATTTCAATCTAGTTAAACAGGAAATTTGTCACCACAATACCTAAAATAAAATGAAATGGCGGTTTAGATGAGGTTTTTTCCCCTGAGCATGCCTTAATATTTCCATTTTGACGTCATGCGTATAAATGCTCGATAAGAACCCAGGAGTATACTTTTAACATAAAGTTTAGCATACTGTATGTAGAAAAAAAGCAGTTTTAGACCGAAAAATAACACCAATCGTCTGTGCCTTTATCTAAGTTTCCATTTGTTTTAAGGTAGTGGACCCGTAATAGTTCCGCAACGTTTCGGGTCTTGACCGAGTGTTATCCGATGTTACCTAATAATTTAATTGGGTTGAATATGAAATATCATGAATTCCGAAATGTTGCGGAACTATTATGAAGCACTACCTTAAGGCCGACCAAGTAGCCATTTCATGATGACACCTCCAATTAAATTTAGCACTGAACATGCGTAATTGAGAAACTAACTTTCATTTCAACGATGAATTTTTGGTAGCTCACCAGAACTCTTGCCGACAACCTGAATATTATTTAGCGGTTTTCTCCATTTTTGCGAAATTATAACTAAAATTGTATTGAAATGTTACTTTCTCATTCTGGTCAATATTGTGTTTGGCATCATCTACAATAACAACTCAGCTCATGTTTCGAGGACAAGTTTTAACGTGTTTTACACGCCGTGGAAATGAAGAATGCCCATCCATCAGTGCACAGTTTTCCGGAATTCTCAACTGCTGAATTGATGTCTCAGAAGATATACCTACCTTTTGCCAAAAGTTAACATTCTCTCTCTTAAGACAGGTATATTCATAACTTTAAAAAAATCAATCTTCCTTGGCGATTCCCGTAAGTAGAATGACCCAAGAGGACACCTACGAAGTCGGTTGAATACAATTGTATTTTGTTTATTTTTTGGGGGTTTACGCTTCTTTCAACAATCTTTCAGTTATATCGCGGCGGCTGCAGCTTCTAGCAATCCTGGAATTTACCACACCAGTACTACCATTACATCCTTCCTAGCCTCCAGCTTCTATCCCACATGGAACTACGACTTTCATTGGTGGTAACAAATAGTCGGAAAGGATAAGTGCCGCCGTCGGGAATGGTACCAAGGTTCTTTTGATTGAAAATCCATCGCGCTAACACTATGCTACGACGGCGGTCCAATACACGTATATAGTCTAATATCTTTATACGATTACTACAAAATCAGTGTTTTTCCGTGTCGTCTCGTCTGCCATACAGTGAATGTGACTGACAGGCCTATTTTACAGGGATATTCAACAACCAAAAATGAAACTCTTTATTTAAAAGTTAGCAGCGAAGTAGCACAGGGAAACTCTTTTTAGCACGAACTCCTTTATATGATCAGACGAAATTTCGTGTCAATGATTTGACAATCAAACTTACGTTTGTGGCCTGCACTTTTTGCGTACTGAACTGGTGATTTTCCGTCTTGATCTAGAGGGTTTGGTAATACTCCAAGTTTTAATAAAGTTTTTACGCAATCTGTGTGTCCAATAGCTGTGGCCCAGTGAAGGGGGGTTCTGTAATGGAAGAGGTCAATGGGATATCTAAATTTGACAGGTGAAAGTTTCTTGGTTGACGTTTTTATAATGTCCAACATAGTTACCGAGTGACAAAAAAAAATCAAGTAAAATCTTGATAAAGTCGAAGTGTTAGCAAAAGTTCAATTTACCATCACTTTTGTTCAAGACTTGTCTCAGCCAGACAACTGTACAGTGTTCAAAATGACTTGACACAAGGAGTCGGTAAAATTTGCCGATAGTTTTAAATATGAATGAAAGAAAGGGCAAATTTAGACCAGGCGTATACGTGCCAATTACTGCCGGGTATGCGATGTTTTTACTATTTATATTTTTCTGGGACCTAAAGGCCTGTTTACACAGCCACGATATTTGGCTACGGTGCCCCTACGGTTCGCCACGATTTTGTAAAGTCGTCGTGTACAGTGGTGATTCGAAGGATAACCGTGGTGAATGGTTTTTTTTTTTTAATCTCCATTTATTCATTATTCCAATTATTGATTACCAGTTGTCAATAAATTTGATTTTTTAATCGGCAAGGAGAGCTAGGTAGATATTAAGGTAAACGTAAATAATTTTAATAAGATTGATAAATTACTTGATTAGATATTGATTTTTTAAGATGTGAGTTAAAAGTTTTGCCTAGTTAAGTTTTTAACTTTGTTTAAAGTACCTTTTTTCATGATCTGTCATTTCACACATCGCCGGTGAGTACCTAGCAAGTTCCTTTATAACGAGATGTTTACCGGCAGCTGAGGCCAGATGTATGGGAGTTTTACCGGATTTGTCTACACACTGCAGGATACCAGATTCTATGTCATGTTCCGCCAGCAAAACACAACATTCGCGGCTTCCATTCTGAAAAGAGAACTAGAGGTGCTTGAGCGCCTGACTCGCCCAAAAAGGCCTAAATATCCTGATAAATAATTGGGGCTAATCCTGTTCCATTTTTTCCTCGTGTATTCCAATATTATTCCCATTTTTTATGTCTTTTTTTTTTTTTTTTTTTGGTCCCGGTTATGACCAATTTCCTCTTTTTTCCAATGTAACCTTTCGATTTTCGATAAGAATAATTCTTGTGACTAGACAAGCATTCTAATCAAGTTCAGTGTAAATCAGTCCAGAACTGTGGCCCGTAGTGTGCTAACCATTGATGAACTTTTCATTTATCCCCCGTTCTCCATGTTACATAACGTATAACGTGAAAACGTATTATTGAATATAATTCATGTTTTTAAAGATCACCGAAGAAGTATTTGATGTCATTTCATAAAATATGATAGGTTATAAAAATTATTTGGAAAACATATTTGGTCGGGCGAGTCCTTTTTGCAGAGTTGCCCGAGCTTGCATATTAATCCAATAATTTTTTTATTGTACCCTTTGATATATTTGTATGAGTTTCCCTTTTTATCTATTAACATTTTAGATACGAATTATATTTTCAAAGGCATTTTTATAATTATTATCCGCATTTTGGTAACTGAAATATAATATGATTCCGATGATACTTCGGACACATAGCGGTCAACTATGGACCTTCTGTTATACTTTACAAATTACTGTAGATGTATGTATATTCTTAAAGGGCCAGCGGGGTACGAGCAACTAGCTATAAAGCAGACGACTTACTCACACACATAATGCTTTTTTACAAAGGGTGAGAAGGCATTTCATCATAATATTTTCAATTGTATACAATAAACTGTAATAACACACATTTCTAAAATAATTTGTAAACGTAGTCAGCTGCATTCAAAGGTTGTTTAAGGCGGAAATACTGTGTACCGAAGCCCAACTTCACTTCACGATTGGATTCAAAAAGTCAGTTATGTCCAATATTTCCATTCATATTATGTGCCAATCGGTGAAACGTATGATACTTGTCGAAATATAAGCGGGATGGGCAGCTGGTGGCCCAGATGAAATATTGTGGTTGTAATGGTACTGTACTGGTATGAGAAAGAATGGGAAGCCATGGGAAGACGCCATATAACTGTTATACTGTTTAAAGTGGCGTTAAAATCAATCAAATATCATAAACATGTATGCCCATGGGACTCCTATCCCAAACACCTTCAGTAACGAGCTTGTGCGTGACATTTTAAACAATTTCACACGTACGTGATGGACAGCTACTAAGATGTCTTGACAGTCACACACTGCTGTAAGAAAATGCCCTGAACGTCTCAAGAGGGCTTGAAACCTGATATATCTATAGAGTTAAAGTGAAGACTCTGGTCAGACCGTGCGAGGCTTTACTTACACATATGTGAAATTGTTGGAAATGTCAAGCTAGGTTCAAATATGTAAAGAACTAAGGAAAATATTATGCATATGTTGAGGTGGATATACTGTACCTGTGCAGCCCAATGGAGAGGTGTTTTTCCGTCTATATCCTGGAGACAAATATTTGCATCTCTTAGTAAGAGTTCTCGAACATGATCCGGTCTGTCATGAAAGGCCGACCAGTGAAGGGCTGTCATATGCTGTAATAAACAAACAATCTTGTTCCATCAGTAAATAATTAAATTTTATGGAAGTCAATCAAGATTTGAGCATACTTAATGGTTGAAAATAAGTTTTTATCCTGAGTGATAGCAATTTTGAGTACGCAGATATTTGGAAATCTTTCTCGGGGAGTAGTTCTTTAACTGATTTGTCTTATTAGGGAGAAATTGTTAAATTTTTGCCTTGGGGAATTAGATTTTAAAACATGAAGAGAATTTTTGTTGATATATGGAGGTATGAAACTTAAACATAATCACACTCATGAATAAATCTGCTTCACGAATTCATACAGACGTATTCATTCTGAATTTCATACAGTGTTATAAAGGTTTTAATTTGATACCACCATGAAAAAAATATTCTCTACATCTCCGGGGCATATATAACAATGAAACTGCAAAAGAAAGGGCTATCTGATTTGTGAGCATGCCATGCCTACTTTGAAAATGTTTTGCAATACAAAACTTCGCATTTCCGCAGAAATGAACAGTAATATCGCGTTTTATAATATGATCTACGTCGCGGGAGTGAAATAAACCCGTTGAATATTTTTGATATTACACGGGTGTTATTACTCTTGTAGAATAACTATGCAAATTAGCTCAGAACGAAAAGCGACGCTATTTTGTATCTATTGTGACGTCAGTTTTAAACGGCGTTATAAGTTTGGCGGAAAATTGAAATATTGAATTTCAAGAATTTCGACGATTTTACGCAAAAATCGGGTCAAATTATAAATAGAATATAAAATGTGTGCTCATAAAATACAGCATTTATTAAACTCTTCATCTAAAACAGATAAAAACTCGGCACAGCCTCGTTTTTATCTGTTTATAGATGACTCGTTTAATAAATTCGGTATTCAATGACCACTCATTCAACTTCCTCTATATGTTTGACTGTACATACCTCTTTGTCCTGGGCATTTATTTCGTCATAAGACAGTCGCTTTAACAGTGCATTCAAACATCTGTAATGGAATCATAGAAATAGTTCTTACATACTTGAGGCATTTGTGTGTCTAATTTGCTACACAGACCTAGCCTAGTGATACGTGGACCTAACGATCACAAGGAGACAGAAAGATAATTTGCAATAACAAGAGGATAAGGCTGACTTTTAACCGCTTACCTGATTCTAGGGGATGTTAAACAAAAAGGCCAAGAAGCGCTCACTGAGGCATTGTATGTGAAGGTTGCAAAAATGCCAAAAATGGCTAAAACTAATAAATTGAAACTACAAAAATCCATTTAGACAAACAAATACACAGTATTTTACGAAATAATGACACCATGACATAGGTTTTTAACCGATAGGACCATATTTTGCTTCAGTTAAATGTTAGCAAACATTGTTTCAGTTTGAAAACATTTGAGAAAATAATATTCCCTTTACAGTGAACACAATATTGTCCCTAAAAAACGATCCTGTGACTAAGTTTTTGACCTAAACTGACCCAATATCAAAAGCATTTAGTGTATCATGTAATCAAAATTTTAAAGAATGGAAACAAGGGTTTCCTATGATTTACCCTTCTAGACTTTAAACCAATTTGACACAACTCGTCCAAGATATTATGTAGACAAAACAATCGGACCGATTTTCAAGACATGTAAGCAAAAATGTGGCTTCCTAAGTACACACAAGATGTTATCAAAAGATGGACGACAGACGCTGTACAAAACACCCTATGCTCAGATGATTTCAAAATAGACCCAAAGCGAGAAGTTTCGTATCAGCTTAGGTTTCAGCATGCCCGTATTTTGCAAACGCATTACAAATTTTTTTCTAACCAAAATAATTGTGTGTTTCCAAAACGAAACAAGAAACCCCGAACAAACAAAGTTGGCGAACGCTGCTCTTGTAAGTAAAAGAGTTGAAATCTTATTTGTATTTTCTAAGAATAAAGAATACAATATACAATTCTATACAAATAGGGAATTATTATTATTATTATCTCTAAAAAGAGATTTGACACCAAGCTTACCGTGTATCCTTGTCGTAGGTTGCAGCATGTAAAGGAGTTCTTCCCGATCGGTCAGCTATATTTTGTCTTGCTCCTTTTCTCAACAGGTACACAACGCCATCATACCAACCCTAAAATGGAAGAACATTTACACATTGTATCATATTTTGTGTTTTTGGACAATATGCGACAATGCTTATAATGCCCAAAATGCATTTAATGTATATAATCACAAAAAGTCTAATTCAAATTGGGTTTGTCACTAAAATCAAGTAATTTCAAGTAAATTTGATAAGTCAAATTAAGTATTTATGAATAGTGTTCAGTTCTAAGTAATTTAAACAAACATGACAGTTATAGTGCCATTGAATTCGCTCATCTGAGTTGAAGCTAGTTTTTGATGAACGTTTTCGTTCATTTGGTTCATTTTCGAAATAAAGTAGTGCCCATTTAGATTCAATTTAGTATTTCTCAAGATTTCTCTTCTTAAGTTCATTGTTTATTTCGTTAATGTGGTGATCCTAGAATTCTTTATCATGTGAAGATAATATACTCACTCACTGGTTATAAGCTTTCAAGAGACCATGGTCTTTGACAATTTGACTTTTACGTTGACCATTTAAGGACTTAGATAAACTTTAACGGATAAAACTTAAACCAAAAAACTTGAATTTTGCTTATACTTTCAAAATGCTTTTACTTGGGGACATCATAACTTCATATACACACCCACCAGGTGATAGGCTTTCCAAAGAGACCAAGCTTCATGACATTTAGACCTTGACCTTTAATGGACTTAAAATCTTCAACCAAAAACTTTAAACCCAAAACCGTTAACCTTGCTAATATTTTCTGAATGCTTTACCTAGGGACATGATAATTTCGTACACAAACTCACCAGGTGATGGGCTTTCACCAGTGATGAAGGTTCTTGACATATTGTCCTTGACCAATTTTGCACTTATAAAAACTCTAACGAAAAACTCCAACCTTGCTTATATTTTCTTAGTGCCTTTACCCATAGCCATTAAATTAAATATCGTTTCTCAACAGATGAGAAAAGTTTTAAGATATTGCATTTAACTTGCATAAATTTTCTGAATACTAACAGCTAGGACAATTATACTTCATAAATTGACTGATTAGATGATAAACCTTATATTTAATACAATGATATTCCCTTGGTAACTTCATCAGGCTGGAGGCTTTCACTCTACTTTGACCTTTCATGTGTACTTGAAACAAAAATGTCTTTATATTTCTTTATTACTTCTAAAAAAGACTGATATATATATCAGAAAAAGTATATAATGTTTTTCTGAGGTATGTGGTCGTGATATAGTTTTTGGACCAAATTCATCTCCTTGTCCGAGATCAATTATTCTGATCAATTGGGCAAACAAGTGATACCAAAAGCGCAAGAAACAGTTTTCTATGATTTGACTTCATGACTTTGTTGTCGACCCCAATGGTCCAAATTTTGAACTGGCGTGTTATTTCATCAAGACAAATTTACTTACCGTGACATATGTATACAATGTATATGGCAATTGAAAAGGTAAGACGGTACAGAAAAATTCTTTGATCTTTTGGAATAATATTCTGACAGCAGTTCATAAGTTCTTTTGAAGGATCATCCAGTGGTAAAATTACTGCCAGGTGCTCAAACTATTTCCCAATAAAACAATATTTTAACCTAAGTTTTACATAAGTGTTTGTACCCCGTTTTTTTTTAAAAAGACCATCACTTTTGTAACTGTAGTATCATTTGCCACAACACGTTTCAAAAAATTATAGCCAATTTTATAAGAGCTCACCTGATATGCTGCCAGAGACAGATACGTGCGACCTTGACTATCTTGGACGTTGACGTCAGCCCCCATTTTGATCAATCGTTTGACCGCTGTAAGGTGCTTCCCGTTGACTGCGTGTGTCAATGGCGTTAGACCTGAGAGAATTTTTTTTTTCTACTGTTATTAGTGAGAGAGGTTACGTATATTTTGCTTATGAATGCAATTCGTTGCCTTATGTACTCCATATCACGACGATTTTCAATAGAATAAAAATGCAAAAGAGAATCAATCCGTGCACCTTACAATTACACTTTATCAACTTCATCTAGCAAATTATCTTGACCAATTTAAGGTTATTTTTGGCAAAAACATCATCCCTACAAAATCTTGGGTGACAACAATTTGTTTCCTTAGATTTATACCTCGTGACCTAGATTCATACAGCATTTGATCCGATTTCGTATTTGTCAGGGATTTCATCAAGATTGCTATTCTAATCAATCGTCTTCGAAATTCGTAATACTCCATGTAATCAAAGTGTTATAGGCACTGTAATTGCGCGGTACTGAACGAATGAACCGGTTATTGTAGATTCAGGAGTTCTGGTTTATTGTGCGGCATAAGGAGATTCTTTATCTAAATTTAGCGTGTTGCACAAAAATTGAATTATAAGCACTGTTTAGCTTGTTTTAATTCTTCTCATATTTCCACGAAGATTGGTGAAAATAATACAAATTCTGAATGAAAAAACGAATCTTTCACTCAAAAGTCGAAAATCGTTCCTTATTTAGAGTTTTTTTATCTTCGCAAACGAACACAAATTTATAGTCGTTGAAAGAACTAAGGGTATATAGCACCACGCAAATTCGACGTCTGCTTCTCAGTCTACTCGCAGATTTCATTAACAAATTAGATTGCAGGAATATTTATAGGGACCCATATTTATATACCACCCGTTGTCTCTCAAACAATGGGCTATAAGTTCAGCCGATTAGTTTTTGCCATACTAACATCACGGGAAAACCCAATAGGCGAATCACCGCCTTGTCCATTGATAACATTCTTGCAAGAAAGTTTAAAACGCGTGGTTAAGGATTGGCAGATGATTTTGCATTTAAAAGGAGTCTTTGAATGATCTACAAATTGTATAGAATTCTCAAAATACAAAGTTGACTGTCAGAAACAAGTCGTCTAGAAGAACTTTTTGGGGGACGTTTCTACGTCACCCAGTGTTAATACTACGTGAGAACAATCCTGTCAGTTGTTAATAGCTTTTCAAAAAAGGAGTATCGGCTTTGGTTCAATTTTCTTTTTTACAAGACTTACCTCCGTTCGACAACTGTGCATTTTGAAAATGGCACTGTTCAAGAATTCTATACAATTAGAATATTAATCAAAGACATCTATTAAATGCGAAATCATCTGCTAATCCTAGACCACTCGAATTTTTGTTTCGCGCAAGAATGCTATTTATAGACAAGGCGGTGATTCGCCTATTGGGTTTTCCCGTGATGTAAGGGGGTTAAATACTAGGTGGCTGAACTGGTATCCCGCATTTACATACTCGGATTTTAAGAAGGTCTCTCACTAATGCATAACTTCTTGGGTCTAGATCACCTCGATGAACAATCCCGAACATTTCCAGGAATTTTTCTGTTTTTAGGGATTGTGATAAGAAGGTCGTAAATCGCTTGTATTACTATAGCGAGTTAGGACACTCCGATCACGAAAAAATAAAAGTTAACTTTTGACACTCTCCGTTGTTTTAACACTTTTACGACGAAAGGGGCCTAAAATATAAGTCATTTACTTTCAGTTGAGGAGTCTTCCAATAACAAATTGGACTTTTTAATATCTTTCTAGAATAAATTAAACTACGTCGTCGACAATGTACATGTATTCTATATATAGCTGGTATCCTACTCCGCTTAACTCGAATAACCGTTTAACCTGTGTTTACACGGAAGGGGGACATTGGCTCTTTCAAAGGTTTTTTTTTGGGGGGGGGCGCTCAACGGAGGCACAAGTGCAATGTTATCTAGGCGAATCCTCTCCGGTGATCAATCCTGTACACTTTTCAGAAATTTTGCGTTTTTCGGGTTGTGGCTAGAATATCGTAACTCAGATAAAGCTATACAGGGAGTTGGGACATTTTTATCACAAACATCTAAAACCGATTATCAACTCAGTCCGCGGCGTTTTCTTAAAAATAACTTAAGGAAACTTCAAATTGAAGACGTTACGCAAGATACTGGTGACACTTAACAAAAACGTCGACCTTGTTAGCTTGTTTTTTCGATAAAATCCTTATTTTCGTCGGAATTTAATGAAACATATATCAAAATTTGCATCAAATAACATTCTACATGATTATTTTGTTACATCCGTATTATGTTTTATGCGAATGGGTTCTAAACGTATTAAAATAATGTAAAAACGACGTGTCCCGCGTTACAATTTTCTCCGGTCGAGGTCTTTCATTTTGCTGTCTTTATTACTTGGCCGTAAACACAAAAATAATTTTATATCTGCACGAAGTAAGAATGATTCTGGTTTCGTCAGTGTTAATTTCTAAAATGTAATTGGAAAAATGGAGGTCCCACGAATGATAGATTAAAAAGATAAGAGCTGTCCCACTTTAACGACGATGTAAGTGAAGTCGTGTTCTTGTCTATACCGTTCTGTGTTAAAGTAACCGATCGAACCGATTTTTACATTAAAAAAATACATTTTTTCTATAGATTAGAAAAATGTTAATAAAATCATTTTTTGAAGCGCCGTTAAAAAGCAAAGCGTAAATACAAAAGTCACCAAAAAATGTCCCACTGTCATTTTGGACGTCGATAATTAAGAATTGCTATTTTCCACCCAAATTATTTATATATTTAACTTGTTTCATTGGCTTAAAATTTCTATAGAAAAATACATTTTCATTTCTGTTTACAAAGATATGATTCTTTCAATTCTCGGTCCAATAGTAAAGATTTTATTGATAAATACAAAAGTCACCCAAAAAAGTCCCACCCACGTTGTTTTTCCGAACGCGACGTTGATTTTCCCCGTCATCAAGCAAAAGCAGAATAAATGTGATCTAATTGTATTCGTATTTAACATGCTTGATTTGATTTGTTTTTGTATCTTAGACTTTATGTCATTCTATAATTACAATTATAACAATAATAAGTGAATAAATTAAAATGCTCCAAATTTACACAGATATATAGAAAAGAAGACGGAGATTCGAACTCTTATCAACATGAAATAAAATAAAAAGCAAAATGAAAAATAATAATAATAATAATAATAATAATAATAATAAATAAAAATGATGATGTCATAAACTGATCCGTTTGAGAATATCCTAAAGAGAAAACATTTTATCAAACTGAATAAAAATGAACTAAAATACCAAATTCTATTCAAAGTAAGATTTCTTCAGTGGTGAGAACGATTGGTTCAGATAAACGCGATTTCTTCGGAATCATATTATAAATCTTAATAGAAAGTCCTTGATTTAAATAATAAGTTCTAGTCAAAGATCTGAAAATACATATTACTAGTAAATCAAAGTCTTATTTTTGCACCGCTAGAAATATTTG
Source organism: Fragum whitleyi (assembly GCA_948146395.1). NCBI lineage: Eukaryota > Metazoa > Mollusca > Bivalvia > Cardiida > Cardiidae > Fragum > Fragum whitleyi. Next base: position 5,176,045 of record OX411555.1, on the reverse strand, counting down.
ATATCGCCCGTATATCTTTACTTTGAATAAGTATTTCAAAATTACACCGAATCAATCCTACTCTGAACTTTATCATAAGATCTGCACCGGAATCTCCAGAAATCCGTGTCCATTTTGTGTCGTATAAAATACAAACATGTTGTATTTGAAATCTTCGCAAAGATTAGAATAACAGCGTTTCAATAAAAGAAATATATCGCTTGCAAATGTTGGCATGAAGATAGTTTAGTAAAAACGGAACGTTATATTTACGCCGACGTCAAAACTATTTGTAACGCAAAGGGTCACTAGTATCTTGCGTAACGTCTCAAGTCTTCAGGTCCACGTTGAGGGGTTCTCCGCTTTTATATCGGGTAGACAATATGTGTTTTTTGTAAACTTATGTATCTTTACGTCGTCTTATACAGAGAATCGCTTTATCGTATATTTAGGCAACTCAAATTCTACTGAGTTAAGACATTCTTCCGCCGATTTAAATGCCGTTGCGGGGCTGTGATGGATATTAATTCGCGCGACGTGCGGTCTACGTTTCGCATCTTTTTTGTTATTTACACTTCGGTTTGTTTTCTTCTTTCTTTTATTGCATGGGTAACGGAAAACGATCGCATTCGCAAAGAAGTCTGCTGACTTGGATATTAAAGAGCAATACCTTCCGAGATGGTACACCCCGAAGGGGAAATATTCAGTGCCTTTCTCGGGAAGTTTTGCGCTTTACCGGGCCCGGAGACCAAATGACGTCAGATACCGTACGTGATGAACGGAGTTACGACATTGATTCTCCGGACAACTTCAAACAATAAAGAGCCATTTTTTGGACATGCATACAGTGTGTACATCTAAAAATTTGATGTTTTATCCATAGCATCAGACATGCCTATAGTGGTCCCGCGGATAGTGCATTTCTAATCGACCGTTCAACCCAATTTTGAAATATTAAGAACAAGGGCGCTATGCCTATTAACCCTTTATTTTTTGACAATCTCTAGGTCTTTCATTTATCTTTTTCTCTCCTAAGTGCTGCCAGGCATACCAAAAATGTTCGTTTTCCCATAAATGATTTATGATATTTTTTAACCAAGCTTCGTGAAAAATTATGAGACGAATCAACACAAGCAAAACAGTGTCTTGCAATTCATATTTCATCGAATACACAACATTTAGATAAAGAATTGTAGGCCATATATGTTTTGAGACATAGAATTTAAATGATTTCATTAACCTTGAAGCCGCAGCTGTATTTGCGAGATTTCATTTGTTCCTTATTAATATAGTTGTTTGGTGCTATTTGTGGATATTTACATTAAAGTTACTAATTTATCACGAATTCTCATTAGCACACTTTTAGTTACTTTTAAATTTAGAGAAAATCTTATATTAAATGTGAAGTAAACAGCTCATGCGGATTAAAGAGGGTCGGATGCCCCTGATTATTATGTGACCCGCCATTCAAAAAGGAACGATCTGGGTATTGCGCAAAATAATTATTTGAAAATGCGACCTCTGGTTGACCGCCACTGGACCGATCTTTTTTTCATTTTTTTTTTCGGGTGCTCCTTTTTTGTGTGACGGGTCGCACATATTTCATAAACAAAATAAACCTCAGGTGTTAATGTCACATTCCATTCGTATTTTGAACCGTAAACAAAGGCTTAAGAAAAAGAAGTAAAAAAAGTTTGCATTAACATTGAAACTTGCCGATCTTGGATCGAAACATTTTATATTTATCATATTTTACTTGGATAATTTCTTTTCGTCTCTTTTTTTCTCACCACAATGCCACCAGAAACGTTCACCTGCAGTGCTTTCAGCGCTTTGATTTGAAAAGCAATTTACATCTGACCGGACTTTCTTACGCACCAACACTGATAGACGTACAAACGTCCACCAAACATGACACATTTCTGATAAAAATAAAACGTGTATGTTACCGTCGTTGTCCCTTTCTTCGAGGATACTCGGATCGTTCTGTACGGCTCGGATCAACAAAGGTATGTCCCCAGATCCGGCAGCTGCATGTGCCATATGCTCGTCGTTGTCGCTGCTGGTGTCAGAGTCTGAAAGAAGAAAAGAAAACTGATAAGTTATCATCAATCGACAATCTGGTGGCTAAAAGTTACTTTCTGTTGTGATGGTTGTGCGTCACAAGGCAACTCTTCTGACAAAGGGGAATTTTGGTCGAATAATACATCTTTGTTTACCGCGGAAGAACTGGTTTTTGTTGTTGTTGTTGTTGTTGTTGTTATTTACGAGAAGCGCTATGATGATATCGTTTGCCAAAAATTGTGGAAATTTCTTTCAAAAAGATGGGTAAGGGGTTGTATGGAAATTCACTTAGTGCTATCTTGTTTATGACATCAAGTCCACAAATATCTTCAGATTCTTTTGAAACTTTCACGAGATTATTGTAGCGTCATAAGGATGATCGCTTTCAAAAATAGAATTTATCCTTTCGAAAGTAGGGGGAAAAGGAGGATTGTGGAACTTTACAGTTCAATCTTGTTGATCAGATTAAGTCCACAAATATCATATGTTTCTCTTTAAAGTTTCACAAGATGATAGAAGGGTAATAAACATGATCGCTTTTGAAATTCGGGATGCTCCGTAAGAAAACACGGGAAAAGGAGTCTAAAGAAATGTCACTTTGTCGGATCTTGTATTCACTATGTGCAATCTTGTTTTCGACGTTAAGTCAACAAATATGATGAGATTCTCGTGAAACTTTCACATGGTGATTTAAGGGGCGTATGGTTCGGCGCTTTTGAAAATGGAGAACATTTTCAATTCTCTGGAAACTAATGCAATCTAGTTTTTGAAATATCAGTTAAGCTATAGGAAAAGATTGGTAGTCCGTAGAGCGTCTCAGGCCTTCACATGTCTCTTGTTTCAATGATTTAACAGAAGCGCGTTGTCGACAATTTACTTGCATAATCGAACCGATTTTTTTCTAGTTTCATGACCGAATTATATTGGATTTGTGATGAGACTTTATTTAGTTGAACAGAGACAGAGTCTAGTTGAAAAGCGAGCCCATATGAGGTTTAGATCGGGGTTTCTATACGAAATTCAGGTTACAGACATAAACAAGGCGTGTACATTTAGACCAAGTTTTACATAACGCAAATGGCAGAAAAAACAACAACAAAAAACATGACGGCTTGCGTTAGACGACGTCATTTACATTGTGATTCTTTACACATGTAAAACATGGATATCTCCCATAACAAACTTTGCCTTTATGAGAAATATCAATGTAAGATTTCCTATACATGTGTACGATCTCATTTTAAATGACGTCAGTACAACGCCATCTAACGAAGTTCATCGCGAAGCTTTAACCACCCTAGACAAGTTATTTATACTTTTATCCTGTCACTAGCCTAAATATTGCCTGATAAAAGTGGGGGATCGATAAAGTTGTTGATATCAGGTCACTTGATCATGTGATAGCTTTATCATGTCACTTGGTCACGTGACCAGCTTGATCTTCTTTTCGGAGATTAGGTCTAAACAAAGAGTCCTTCGTTATTTTTATTCACCAAATGTGCGCATCTATTTCCGTTTTAAACATTCCACTTCCACTGTCATATTTAGATAGGACGGATCATCAATGACGTGACATATCACTGATGACGGATTCATATCATTCTTCTTTACCACTAAGGTACATTAGCGTTGCCTTATAGAGATTGTTTTCTTGTAAAACTTTATCTTATTAAGACGTCCTCACAATTAGTGAATTATTACAGAAATAAGCGATAATCCCTTCCTGTTGTCCATATGATGAATGAACAGTCTGCGTGGTTTGGTCTTCGATTTGTACTAATGTTCGTATATTCATGTCGTTTATAGACTTACAACAGATTTATGATAGATGATTTTAGACGGAGAAATTTGTCGAGCTCGGCTGTGTAAATTATCCGGTTCGCCTCGGGTGTACCATACATAGGCGTAACTAGGATTTTGAGATTCATACGCACTCAGAAAGCGACTAACATACAATATATAGAATAAAGGCGATATGTTGACTGTGGCAAAAGATGAATGTCATCCGCTCGCTTCCCTTTTCTATGATTTGGGCGTTGGTGAATGATCTTAACATCGAAACTGCAGCTAGAATAATCTGTAGTTTCGATGTTATGATCATTCATCAACGACTTTTTTCCGAAAGAGGATTTATTTCTATTACGCACTTGCGAATTTTACGCCATTGTCATATACATTCCGACGACTTGTCTGGAATAATCCATTTGAAGACTTACCATACTTGGTACTTGTCGCCTGTCGATTAGAATCCGGTCTATTTTTAATGAATCCTTTGTTCAAGCGTGTCGGTTTCGACATGTCGCCATCCTTTTATAATCCAGATTTCACTCTATACAACCTTCAGATACATAATTATCTATATGAAATATATAGTATACTTCACGTGAAAATCAATATTATGATCTTATGCGAAATTATAAACTCAATTATTATCCGATTCCATGTAAATCTTTATAGGTTTATATCAAATTTGAAATGTCTATGCTTCATATTTTAGCCCTAAAACACTTTTAATAATAGCTGTTTGTGCACAGAGGTCACATACAAATAAGCAAAGCTTCTTATTATTAATCCAAGTAAGAATTCTCATCCAATGATCAGACTAAGGATGTGACACTACTTAGACCTATCGTTATCAAATTCAAAATTATCCGAATTATGAACGAAAAAGAGTTTCGTAGGTAGTTAAGACTGACGATCAGGTAGCACAAGTGTTCAGATTTAATTTTGACAACACAATTCCACACAGATAGATAAAAAGGATAAATTTATAATTCACAGATAATGTTTCCCCTGACAAATGAGTGTTCATTTTTAATCGATATTGGAGACGTTTACTTTTGTACACAGTCCTTTGTTAAACTTATATGAAGAACCCTTATAATCAGAAAATATTTATAGAATCATGGACATTTTAAGATTTTATGTCCTTGAATCGTATTTATTGTGGTGAATCTTGAGCACGTATTTTAAGATCTTTTTTTTTTTTTTTTTTTTTAATGACTGTTTTGGATAAGAACCATAGAAAAATGTTAAACAACGAGAGACACCAGTCCTCCTACCCGAGACCCTTGAACTTTTTATCGAAAATTGCTACAGGTCACCCAGGCTTTAAGTCAATCGCCGACATTTAAATGCTTCTTTGATGAAGTTTGTTACATGAATAAGGAGACGATTTTTGAAGATTTCGAATGAAAATGTTTGCACGCCTTTTTCATGCCCATATTTTTTGACTAGATCTAAGTGACCATTTTCACATAAAGAGATTATGAAATAGATCAAAAGTAAAACCCTCTGCTAACTACACAGGTTGACATGGGTCGATATTTTTTTAACCATTTTTATTATAATCGTTAGATTATTTTGCACGCGAGATTTTCCCACTCAAATTTACAAGAATTTTGGGGTTTCGTCTACAGGGTTTACAGCAATCAATATTACCGCTCTTATTCAAAACATTTAACTACGTCTTCAATTTTCTGTTAATTTGGCTATTTCGCGGAATCTGGTTCACCTACGAGTGGTTTCTTGGCGTATCTCAAATAAGTACAGCCACATCATTTTATTATACTCGCTCGCTACCTTTCCCACTAAGGCGACCTACATAATTATTATCGACCGTTATCGGTCGTTAGAAAAAATGCCCACTTAAAGAGAAAATGCCAACTTAATACTAGTTTTGCTTACAAATAAGAAACATATTTTTTGACTGAAAATGCATAATGTTGCGAAATTCTCAATAATCATATAATGTTTAACTCATTGAGACGATTCTGGTGAGTTTTAACAACAAAGAATTCATTTTCAATACTTTTTGGACCAACTATTCCAACTTTTTAAGGTATTTTGATTTAGAGAAGGGGATTTTGAAAACAGTGAAAAAAATGGTCGTTTAATAGACGTGGTCGCTCGAGCAAGATTAACTGTATATTTATGCTGTATGGAAGTTGGTCACAGACTGAACTAGTTAACTTGAAATGGCGAAAGTGAAATCTATTCTTGAAAATGGCGAAAAGGCAGACTTGTAAAATATTATGGATAAAGTTTACTGACACTAAGCATTATCGAAATTGTTCAAAATAAAGCAAAGGAGACACGCGTGCAATTAACACAAGCTACACCGACAAAACGGTATTGATTATTGTTAAATCAATGTCTATATTTACACATTGTTCACCCGTAATTCCATATTCTATTCAAATTGAATGAAATATTCAACGAAACAAAATATTTTTGTATGACTTATATATGGTAGCATATTTCTGCCACGAGATACGAAGTAGCAGGTATCATAATGATTAAAATTATTGTGATCTTTGAAGTATTTTGATAGAGCTTTGCCTACACTCCCCAAAACTCCTAAGCGGTCACTTGTCTTTTTGGTCATATGTTATATGCCGCATGGTTTCATCCCATTTTTGCTAATATAGTGCAGCCAAATCATTTATGAAGTCAACAAGACAAAAATCAGGGAAATAGTTCAACAAGAAATGTTTAAAAATTAAACGAAAGTAGGAGTACCCTCGATTTCAAAGTTAACATTGGTGGGTGGGGTATTTTTGACATTTGTTGTTAGGAAAGGGATTGTGTACAAAGTTGTGGCATTTCTTATTATTTTTGAAGTCCTCAGACGCTGTACCACTGATATCAGTACACAAAATTGATAGGATTTGCGTTTTTGATTTGTCGAAAAATTCAAATTTGTCGAAAAATTGTCATTTTTGTGACTTTTGAATTTGAGGGTACATGCATTTAACTCCGTCTTTAGGACTTACTGATGCATGATTTTACAAAACAATCGGATAGGGTGATGGCTGAATGGACACTCTTTTGTAAGACAAAGATGACATTCCAAAATAAAAAAGAAATATGTGTGAAAAATGGAGAAAAGTAAGGAGGCCGCTTAGAACTTTTAAGTAGTGTATATGATTCAATTTTTCCAACCACTTTAGTTTTTTTTTTTAGAAATTATTTACGGACAGACAGAGAGACGTAGACCGATTACAACAGCTCACCTTGAGCGCTTTGTGCTCATATGAGCAAAAAACAACAACAACAACAACAAAAAAAACCAAGATGTGTTTGTGAAACACGAATGCCCCCGTAGCGGCATTTTTTTTCAAAGTTTGACCTTGACAGGTGACCTTGACCTTGTTACATGACCTTGACTTTGGTACCAGCGGATGCGGATCATTGAGATCTATCATCAAGCCAAATTTTAGCTTTGTATCTTGAATAGGCTTGAAGATATTGGTAAGGTTAAGTTTTCGGGTTAAGTTTTGACCTTGACAGATGACCTTGACCTTGTCATATGACCTTGACTTTGGTACCAGCGGATGCGGATCATTGAGATCTAGCATCATGCCAAATATTAGCTTCGATCTTGAATAGGCTAGAAGATATTGGCAAGGTTAAGTTTGGTTAAGTTTTCGGACAGACGGAAGGACAGACGGACGGACGGACAGACAGACAGACGGACGGACAGACAGACGGACATGAGTAAAACAATATGCCCCCGATCTCTCGATACGGGGGCATCAAAAAAACACAAGAAACAAGCAAACACACATACACACACAAGAGACTTACGAGGGCCTGTATCGCTCTATTGACTCCCTTAAAATGCTAATGGAATGATAGAGGTGTATTAGATATAATCATATGTCATTTGTAATCAAGATTAAGGTCCAAAGATATGCCCCTCACTCTGCAGGATGTCTCATGGGGAGGGATAAAATATTGAAGTCTCAAAACCAACAAAGGACACGGGACAATTACTCACAAAATAAATTAGGCAGAGTTATGGTTCATCTGCACTAAATTCCGTCGATACTAAAGAAATTTAGCTGTCAAGTTTCAAGATAAAATTAGGTGATGTCACGTCTACAAACATCATTCATTCACATCACGGTTGATTGAGCGTCAATCGTCGAAAGTTCCGAGTGACTGCTTTAATTACAAGTCCTAAAAAACGAAACCACTTAAGGTAAATTATGTTAGTAGAACAACTATATAATTAAAGAAAATACTTAATTTCGTCTATAGCTTGAATCTATTTACGAAATCGATTCCTGGACAACACCGCATCAGTACACCAAAATATTAGTATGATTTCATGCAAATCATGCCTTTTATGCGCGGAGGTCAATTTCATATACTTTATTTGGTGAAATCATTTTCTTAGAAGCTAAAGTATGTATCGATGTCAACCGAATCTCGCAAGAATTATCTCAGGGCACCCCTTAACAGAAGAAATATACATTATTCTAATGAAAATCTCCCCATTTATGAATAAAACTTGTTTCTATATTATGAAAAATGTTCAAATATGAATTTTGAAGAAATGATACTTTGGTGGCGTTTTACTCGCGTGATAAGAAAAATTTGATTGGTTGGAAAAACTTGTTATTATCGATTGGACATATTTCCAAATTATGCCTAAATTGAGTATTTTTTTCAACCATCCCTGTCACCTTGCTATGCGAACAGTGGCGTTCACCATCAGCACTTTCAGTGCTTTGACTTTTTACTTGTTTTGTCGAGTCATTTATTACAAATCGATGATTCTTTTTTGGCTTTATAAACTTGTTAGAACAAAAGACATGGCAGGATATCATTTCTTATATTACAATTCGAGGGGTCAACGCAAAACTATTCTTAAAGCCTATACATAAAAAGGGACTTACAATAGCTTTGCGCTCACTCCTCGAATTTCACAAGTACGTCAGACTGTTAACATGGATGTATAGATCGAACATTTTCTCATCACAGCATAAATAAAGTGAGTTTTTATAAAAGGGATTTATCAGAAGAACCAAGGACGTTTATTCCCACAAAAATGTTTAAATTTTCATTTAGCATTTTTCAATGTTTTGTCAATAATTAGGCTCAACTTTTTACAGTTTTATTTGTACTTTAACCCCTGTATAAGATATCAGCCCTGCGTTCAAGATGACCTAACAGTGAAAACGGTTTGCCAATTTTACCCCGAAAGCGCACGTGCAAAGCGGGGTAATTTTGCAAACAGTTTTTATTGTTTGGCCATCGTGAACGCAGAGCTCAATTTTTGTTTGGTTTTGAGAACATGCTTATTTGACCAGAACAATCCCTTTGTTCAGGATGTAAAAGCGTTTTGCGAGCGCTTTGAGATGATACCCGGCTTTGCACGTGTAAAAACGTGCAAAGCAAGGTATCATTTCGAAAGCGATTCGCTAACGTTTTTATCCTGAAAGCAGGGCATATTCATTTAATTAACTACATGTATAATTAAATGCTTTAAATCTTAGAAGAACAATGAATTGGACAGACATTGAAGTGGAAAATTTTCACTCATTTTTGTTGCATCAACACTTTCTTCAATTAAATACAGGAAAAGTTCGAGGAGCGAATTTAATCAACATCGGGCTCTATAAGTGTTTCGTCATTTGGCGAGGCATGGTAAATTGTGAACTTTTTTTTTTCGAAAAAGGACCATCGTTGTTGCAGCTATAATTGTGGATGTTGTTTTCTGTTAAGAAAGCTTTGCAACAAGAAGGAAGTAGGCAGCAGAAAGAACGCGTGGAAAATCTGTAGTTACCAAATTAAACGGTTTAGCTGTCACAGGCCTTATATCAATCGAATCGCTTTTTGGAAGCATTTGTTTCCCTAAAATCCTTGAAGTATTATAGCTTATTCTTCTAGGATATTTTGCCTACAGTATACGTTTCCTAGTACTAATAATTGAAAATTAAACGATTAAACAGCCGAATGGAGCTCAGTAGGTCGTTACGCTCCCTCCTTTCGGCTGTTTAAATCGTTTAATTTTCAATTATTAGCGTTTAACTGACTTAGTCTTTTTCCCGCGCTTAATATGTTTTGACAGCATATCGCACGATTTACACGGAATAAGCCGTTTATATTCATAACAACTGAACGCCCCCTCTTTCCAAATAAGGTGTTGTTGAAATATGAACGTAAAAACCGAGGCTTTTTAAAGAGCCTTTACCGATTATAAAAAATGCAGTACTGTTTGTTTTTATTGACCTGACAATGACCCCCGCTCTCTATATATACGAAATTATGATATGTCTACTCTGTAGTATAAGTTCTTTCGCAAGAATAAACGATTTACAGTACCAAATGTAATAAATAGATTGTATATTGATAAAATGTGCCAGTAATTGTTCATCAACAAATTTGTATACAAGGACAAATGAACTTGACATTACCAAACAGCAACTCAAATTTGGTCATTGCCAGAGAAGGACTGACTAACGTTAGTAAACTAATTTGTTTAGCCTAACAAAGACGTCTAATTAACGAACTATAAAACAAGTTTCTCGTTTCATACAGAAGCAACTAAGTTCATAAATGTTTAGTATTAAGCGAACCAAATATGGGTAGGTGAACCAGCCATTGCCATATTACTGCAATGGTGTTGATGTCAGGGTTAAACCACATACAAACAAATAGACAAATCATGTCACGCACAACCAGGTCCAAATTAGAGTAGAATATGGTGAATACAACAAGTGCTCGTGTAGCACGATTTTCTCCTTTACTTTTCACTTGCTCGTTGCATATTCATGAGGGGGTAGAGTTTAGTATGTACGCATGCGTGGAATAACAAATAAACCTTGACGTTTAAATGAAATAATGATCAAAATAAACCTCAGCTGGTCAGTTTATGGAAAATAAACCATCAAAAATTTTAAAAAATCCAGCATTCTGATTGGATGATAAAGTAGGACAAAGACTAAATACATATACACAATTACTGTTGTCGTTGTCAAGAGGACTTCAATTTGATCAGTTTCATTCGCATAATGTGCTTTCAAAATGCACTAATTTGGTATTGTTTAGGGACTCAGAGGAAAATGCTACAAAAGCCTATTTTTTTTAAGAAATTACCCAATGAATTCTTCTTATTTTCTAATATGTTTGGAAACGACACTTTTTCCCTTATCTGGCAAAAAATCAGTATCTTTCCATGCAAATAACACTTTCAGAAGATTATAAATTTGATTAACTCCCCATCGAAAAGCATTCTCCGATTTTTAGAATAAGCATTTAAAGAACCTATATTTTCATCAGATCAATACAGCATATAAATGTTTACACAAAAGTAGTCAGTCCTCTAATGAATTGTAGGAAGTCCATCTTCTGATTTTTCGTACATACCATTTTTATTGCAATGAATGAGATGGATGAATTTCATGAAATATGTACTAAAGTTTTCTACCCATTTCAAGAAATGCTGCCTACTCACAGTTTCCACTGGCAGGTGGGTCTATTCTTTATTTTCAATACAAAGAGCTTATACAATACCTTGTTTGAATTATTGTTTAATTTCTCACAAGACAACTGTGATATACTAATTTGATCAATTGAATACCTAATAACTAATTCGACATTGGTCAACGTGAATGATTAAAAGCTTTTTGTTGCTTATAGCTTAAAACAAATGATATGGTTCATTTCACACTTAGACCTCATTTCAGCTGGACCCGATTTATAGAAATTTCTGTGAACTTCTACGTATGACATAGCAATCAGTTATTCGTAGCTTCAGAGCTACAAATAGAGGGGGTATTTTGGATTTTAGATCAAATCTATTTCAGAACGATAGCTCAAACCCTATGTTGTTGGTACTCATCAGAATCGTCTAATTGAGACAATTGTACTGAGTACCCTTAAAATTTGCTTATTAAAATTTTTCGGGCACCATAATACGCCGAGAGTTAAATAACGTCATGATCCACACAAAGTGGTCTAGGGGCAAGTTTTGAGACCAAAATTGGGGTAAAACAAGGATGTATATTAAGCCCTACATTATTCTCCTTATACCTTAATGATTTAGATAGCTTTTTTGATAATTCATGTGATCCTGTCACTGTAGATAATACATATGTGTCAAGCTTCCTATATGCTGATGATATTGTACTTATTTCTAAAACTGCAACAGGACTTCAGTCAGCTATGAATAAGTTTGGAGATTTTTGTCTCTCATGGAATTTATCAGTTAATATTTCTAAAACAAAAGTTATCATATTCAACAAGTCAGGTAGAGTTCTTAAAGGTTTTTCATTCAAATACATGCAAATAGAGGTTGAGATTGTACAGGAATACAAATATCTAGGTATCATTTTCAGAGCATCCGGTGTTTTCATCCAAGCCATTAAGTACTTGTGCAACAAAGCACTAAAAGCAACATTTAGTATTAAAAAAGCTTTGGCAGGAGAAAACATTAATACTGATTTATATTTGAAAGTGTATGAACATTGTGTCAAACCAATACTTCTATATTGTAGTGAAGTACTGTCTTTAGATTTTATTGTAAATAAAGATAATTTAATTAGTTTTGAACATAGATATGATCTGCTACAACAAGAAAAAATTCAAGTTCGCTTTTTGAAATCAGTCATGGGTGTAAACAAGTATGCAAGCAATAATGCAGTAAGATCAGAATTTGGAATCTTTCCTTTGGCTGTATACGGTTTGAAATATTCTTGTGCCTTTTGGACACATCTGATTAATTTAAATCAGAATTTTCTTGCATACAAATCATATTTAGATAGTTGCTCCCTTCCCAAAGGTTTCGCAAGTAAATTCAAATTATTTATGAAGGTTATTGGATTTGAACATGTATGGAACAATCACTTCACATTCTCCAAAAATAAACTGAAAAATTCAATTTATAACAAACTAAAAGAATCTTATGTACATTATTGGAAAAAATGTATGTTTGATGATAGCAATAACAAACTTAGAACCTTCAGAACTTTTAAGATAAATTATGAGAAAGAAATGTATTTGCGCACAAATGATTTGCCCAGAGAACAAATTACATCATTTGCCAAATTTCGTGTAAGTGCACATAATCTTCCGATTGAAAAGGGTAGGCACCAAAAGAAACCTTTCATAGACAGAATTTGTCCTCTTTGTAAATCACAAGTTGAAACTGAAGCCCACTTCTTATTACAATGCCAGTCTTTATCAGATAGCAGGAAAATATTCTTTGCTGAGGTAGAAGGCATCACACCTTCCTTTAAAATCATGAATGATGATGATAAATTTAGATACATTTTACAAATCAAAGAATATGATGTGTTGCAAACTTGTATATCTTGTGTTCACAAAATGTTTGAAGAAAGAGATAATCTACTCACAAAAACAGCTGCAAACTCTTGAGTTTCCGTTTATTTCAGTGTATTAATTCGGAGACCTTAGTATGAACCATGTATATCCATCTTCTTGGTTATCCGCTGCTTCTTTAGGTCTTTATAAGTCTTAGATTTATTTATTTATTTTCTTTAAAGGTTTTCAGTTTTATTTTTGTTCATAAACTTATTGAATGTAAACATATTATAATATATGCATTTTTTGGGTCATCGTTACCTTTATAATTGGTCATAGATACCGTGAAATTAATTATATATCTTTGTATGTATATATATATATATATATAAAAGATTATCTTTGGGCAAGTTTTATGAGTGTGATTCCTAAGCATAGCAATAACTGCATTCTTCTAGCTCTGATTTGAATGATTTTGAATTACATTATCATGATTTGACCCTGGCTCTCGATATGTATGCTGATATTTTATATCGGTTCTTTAATCTTAGATTATATACCCATCTGATATATACCTTTTGATAAGTTCTGTCTTGTGTGTTTATTGTATGTATGTTCTTGGTGACAATCCTATAACTGGATTTTTTAAACCAATAAAGGAATTTGAATTTGAATTTGAATTTGATCCATTCGGACGTCATTGAAACGGCAATAAAATAGCGTTGCCTTACGCCAAAGCCAGTTTACATAATTATAGTTATTCCACAAGCGTAAAACACCCATGTATATTAAAAAATATTCAAAGGAATCATTTGACCCGGGCGACGAAGTTCATATTATGAAGTCTCGTTACAATACATGTGTGTACAGTAAAACTTGTGTAAAGCGACCACTTATGGGACCATGAAAATGCGGTCGCTTATGGGTTATTTGTTTGTTTGTTTAAATGGGTTTTTACGCCACTTTCGACTTTCAGTTATATCGCGGCGATTGGAGCACCTTACAATGGATTCCTGGTATTTCTCAGACCAGTACTACCATTACATCCTTCCTTAGCCTTTAGCTGCTATCCACATAGGCCTACGATTTTCGACCCATTGGTGGAAGACAAATAGTCGGAAAGGATGAGGGCCGCTATGGGAATGGTCGGTTAATATGCAACTAAAAACATTTTAGATTGTCGTATTATTCTCACTGAATCCTAAATTGTTAGAACCCGTTAAAATTGTCCAATTGAGACGATTTAAATTGGTTCCAACAACATATGATTCAGTAATAAACACATTCTCGTATAAAGGATGTACGACTGTTTTAGGATTTTGCCTACGGCAAAGAGACTTTTTGTAATGGTCGCTTAATAAAAGCGTTCGCTTAATAGAAATGGTTCCTCGAGCATTAATGCCTGTATTTCCGTTTATTTTACGTCGCTACAGTAACATATGCTCATATGAGCGACGCCCCTAGAAGACGGTTAGTTGTTACGGGGGGGTAGTGCAAGGAAACATGACGAAACATCTGAGATGCGTCATGTTTTCTATGATGTGCTCGTCACACGGGTCCTCGGTTTAACGTCTCATTCGAAAGATACTTAGTTGCCAGACATATACAGTATATATAAAACACTTAATAGTACAATTGGTCTCCATCTGGTAGTATCATTGTCCATCCACTTAGTTCATAAAGGTCATATAAAGATAAAATAACGGCGACAGTGCAATTTTCTTCAATTTGGCAGACAGAAAGTCCGAATCTCAGATTAAATCAAACTGTCTAATTATCAAAGATAATAAGAATATTCGCGGAAAGATGGAAAAAAAACCCGATTACAAATCTGAAACATTGTAAAAATGGAGTACACATTTTCTAGGCAGGTTATAAATGTTTCATTTTCAGGAAAAAAAGTCATTAATCAGGGAATGTGCTTGTTTAGAATAAGTAGCGCCCTTTAAATAATCATTGTTCATTAGTGTTTTTTTTTCGGGGACATTAAATGAATCAAACGAAAATGAAGTACATGTAACGATTCATTCATAAGTTATTGGTATCGAACAGTTATTTTAGAATTCACAAGTTAACAATTGCTATAATTACCTTTCGTCGATCTGTTTGTCTTGGAAATAAAATCCTTTTGAGATACGTCGCTTATCTAACATGGGAATACAAAGTACTGTAAGTACTGCAAGTGTGCACTTATGAACGGTTGTTGTTGATCGAGGAGTTTAGATATATAATTTTGATAAATCCATCCAACCACATCATGTTGTTATAAATTTTGGCAATCTGAGCATCTCACAATTAGAAATACTTTTCGCATGTCAAAAACATTAAAAAATAGGCTTTATCATTAGAAAATGAACTAAAACGGCATTTACAGACAATCCATACACATTGCACCATCAATAGATTAAGGTTTCAATATTACAACGCATTCATATCTTCTCTTTTGATAGTGGTCTTTACAGCTAATAGGCTACATCTAAAATATAAGGCATTCGGCAAGATTTGCATTTTGTCCGGAGCATATCCCTGAAATTAGAAAACTATTTACTTGCAACTCCGTATGCTAAGATCTCGTCGAGGTTAGGTAACTAACTGAAGACATAAGAAATCTCTTTATCCGTACAATTTTTATATCTCACCCAGTAATCACACAAAGCTAGCTATAAGTTATCCGCCACAGTTTAGTAAAGGTTCCTTGTTTCTCCTAATAGTAATTAATCCGTTACGTATATTGCACACGCGATTAGACTTGATCAAAGTATTTTGTTGACAGTATCCCATGTTTGTAACGGATCGGTTATAGAATAGAACTGCCATAAAAACCTATAAACTATCCTGATAACAATAATGAGGCCGTCGCGCCATCTTAATCCACCATCATTTAAAGATGTTGTCAGTCATAATGACATAAGTTTGCATCTGCCTCCCAAACACTAATAATGTGAGATCGAACCACGATTAAGACCGTAAGATATATGAGTCTCTGCATGACATTTCCAACAAATTGACATGCGCGCACAACAAAGCCTCTCGCCAGCCTGTGTATTCACACAGTCTGACAAGAGTCTTGATATACGCTCTGTAGATAGATAAGGTCTCAAATACATCAGAAAGTGCCAAAGAAATATTCTTGTTGCATTATGTAGTTGTCTAGGCTGCACATTGTCTCTCGGGCGGGGACTATTGGAATCGTTGGAAATGCCATGCATATGATCATATGTTTTTTCTTCACATTTTATACGTTTGGTATTTCATAATTGGTAACTTAATCTGGGTCCGATTTGTTGCTGTTTTCACATATTTACAAACCCGTTTAATTCGTCGATTACAGATAAGTTAGGGAGATAGGATAATGGTGAAGAAAGAATACATGAGGAAAGAAAACGAACGGAATTAAACCACATCACTTGTTCCAGGACACGTCAGCTGTCAATTCATTCGCTAAGTAAATCGGTATTCAACTTTGCTTCCCCCTCTCCCTGTTTTTTTTTTCGAGGCAGTAAAGTTACGACAGACCGGTGGTGACTTCTTTTATCACACTTCACGCTTCAAAGTTCAAAAATATGATCTTGAAATTTGAAGTGTGAAGTTTGAAGTGTGAAGTATGGACTGTGAAGTTTGACGTGTGAACTGTGAAATCTGAAGTGTGAACTGTGAAGTTGAAAATTTTCAAAGCTGGAGTTTATCAAATTTCCATATATATAAACTTCCCTGTTCACAGTTCACATTTCAAACTTCAACCTTCATAGTTCACACTTCATAGTTCACACTTCAAACTTCTCACTTCAAACTTCACACGTCAAAGTTCACACTTCACACTCCATAGTTCACAGTTCACACTTCAAAGATATTTATGTTTGAAGTGTGAAGTTTGAATTTAAGAAATGACACCTCCGATTCACGCTTCCGAGTTCACATTTCAAAGTAAATATGCTTTAAGTGTGAAGCGTGAAGTGTGAATAAAAGAAGTCACCACCGGTCTTTCGTAGTAAAGTAAACCCATAAAAATTAAATTTATTTAGTTAAATCTAAGTATAACTTTTAAAACAATGCCCCATTGGCGTCCACTATTTTTTAACGATTGCATATTCAATCTGCAATTTAAATACGTTGTCCTTGAATTTCGAATAAAATCAAAGCACTGGAAGTAATGAACGTTTTTGGTCGCATTCTAGAGTGACATATTGGGTTCGTTGTGAAAAGAGAAACTATTCATGTAAAAAAAAAGCAAAAAAGGGAAAGTGCTTCGCAAAATATCAGAAATTTTCACTGTAAATTCAAATTTGTTTTGCAAGTCCATTTTGTTCTCAAATTGTATGGCAAAGAAGAAGGAGAGAGAGAGAGAGAGAGAGAGAGAGAGAGAGAGAGAGAGAGAGAGAGAGAGAGAGAGAGAGCGGCGTTCATCCCTATTCAAAAAAAGGGCACAAAAAGGTTGTACATTCAGAATACGTGTCGAATAATTGAGTCTGGCGCAGTGAGATCTCGACTTGACAAGATCGCTGTAAGAGCGTCTTGACATCGCGGTACAGAGCCGTGGGATCGCTAACAACGTAACATCGCCGCGGGGGGGGGGGGGGGGGGGGGGGGGGGAGGGGGTAGTCGAAATTGCTGTATCAGCGCAGTGAAATAGCGCTTGTACGGCGACTTTACTGATCTATGCGATTCCTGTACGTCCCTAATGTGATCCTACGTTTCACTGCGATTCAAAATTGTCAGTTCAAACACAAATTGTATATTCCGGATGTAACAAAGAAGTTAATTCTGTGGCTATTAAGCAGCGAAAGACATGGTTTTTGATAGAAGGTTATTTCACCAGGTAGAAATAGCATGTCGCAGATTTTCTTCCCAAACATCGTACTTACGGCTTGTATGTATAAAGCTGTAGTTGCGAAGTTTGGGAATAAAACTGACGATATATGCAAAAAGTCATCGCAGTAGACTCGCCACGAGATCGAAGTATACTCGCCACGAGAACACGACGCAATCGCCGACGATCCTACTGCGATCTTAAACAAGAGGGTGAAACATGGTGGTCCTAGATCGCTTACCCGAGTCTCTTCGAACCCTAGGACATCACATAAAGTAAATAGGCAGATGTCAACAATAAGATCAATACCATATAATGTTTTCAGCAAAGAGTAAAAAAAGGATATGCCTGGGCACAGCCCTTATATGAACATAGGGGCATGAAATGAGCAAACTTGATGAAATTCAACTAAATGAAACTATTATGAAAAGTCCCTACCTTCTGGTTTCAGAGAAAAGTTTTTAAGATTTCCTCCTTTGTGTCTATTTAATGTGGGCCCATTTAGAACCAAAATACGACCCAATGGGCATGACATGAAAACATTGGTAAAGGCTCAATATATTATATTACAAACAAAATATGAAGGATGTCTGCCTCTTAGTTTCAGAATTTATTTTCTAAAATTTCCCTTTTTGATTCTTTGTAAAATAGGATGAATCCGTGCTGAGCCCAAATCTGACCCTAGGGAAGACATGAACAAAATTGGATAAGGCCTACTAGATTATGCTACATACCAAAATATAAAGGCTCTCTGCCTTATGGTTTCCGAAAAGATTTCACACAATGTTTCTATGTTAAATTGGATACGCCCAGGTGGAGCCGAAATTTGATCCCAGGAGTGTGAAATGAACCCAAGAAAGGTCTACTTGGTTATGCTACCTACAAAATATTGATGCTTTCCGCCTTCTGAAGCTTTTTTAAAGATTGCGTAGTTTGATTCTATGTAATATTGGATGCGCCCGTGTGGAGCCCCAATGTGACCCTGTGGTCATGACATGAACAAAATTTATAGAGGTCCACTAGATGATGAAGCATACCAAACATAAAACTGCCTGCCTTCTGGTTTCAGAGAAGATTTTTGAATATGTTCGCTCTTTGATTCTATGTGAAAAGGATTGCGCCCGGGTCTACTAGAGAATGTTTCATACCAAGTATTAAAGTTGTCTGCATTCTGGTTTCAGATAAGCAAACATTTCCTACTTCACCCTTTTTGTTGTCGTGGCAACTAGAGTTAAGAGTGGATTTTTTTATCAAAACAACTTCATGCGAGCTAGATCCAAGGAACATCCCTGCCAAGTTTCGTCGAGATTGACCCACCGGTTAAAATAAATTGTGGACGACTGACAACGGACGATCATAATAGCTCACCTCGAGCACGCCGTGCTAAGTTGAGCTAAAATATTTATCGCCGTGGAAGCGCGGTGGTGTCGCCGTCTTGTGTGACAGGCTCTTTACCTTGGGCCAACTTATTTCTGACCCCGGGCGGGTATTGTTGCCCGCTTTATCAGAGTATCTCTCAGACAGCGGGTACATGCTCTAGACTGGTCCATCTAGAACTGTCGAAGAGGGGACGTATTATAGTACTTTGTCAAAATGCAATGCTATTAGTGCAGGATGTGTTATTAACAAATATTGAGGTCATATGCAGCATTTGCATGAAGTTTCATGATTCTAGGTCGCTTGGTTGAGTTAGAGTCCGGAAACGAAAATTGAACAAAAATTGACCGTGTTCTTGACCCTTGACCTATAAGACCACCCAAAAAACAATAGGACACTTCCTTTGGTCATAAGCAACATTTGCATAAAGTTTCATGATTCTAAGTCGTCTGTGTTTGAGTTAGAGTTCGGAAACGAAAATTGAACAAAAATTGACTGTGACCTTGACCTTTGACCTATGTGATCCAAAAACAATAGGGCACTTCCTTGGGTCATAAGCAACATTTGCATAAAGTTTCATGGTTGTAGGTTGCTATGTTCTCGAGTTAGAGTCCGGAAACGAAAATGTCTACGGACGGACGGATGGACAGACAGATATGGTGAAACTAATATACCCCCCAACTCTATCTCGTAGTTTGGGGGTATAACTATCGACTATCAGAATAGCCTAGAATAGGCTATTCTGATAGTTGAAAGCAAGTCGAGTCTACACCCGGATAGGATTCGAGTCAGAAATAAATTGGCCCCATGTCAACGGTTTTAGTCCACCAATATAAACAAGGGACAAATAAATTTTCGTCGGACATTCTCGTTCGTTGAGCGGTTTAAGAAAACATCCACGAAGTGAGGTCATTGCATTTACGAATATGGTGGACAATACAGACTCGTATGAATCAGATGTTCTCACGGAAACAGATTGTGATAATTCAAGTTTCCTTGACTTTTGTGATTATAGATCAGGGTTACGGAGGTATTGTCTACGAAATACGTTTCATACATAACTGTCAAGGCGGGACGGAATGTCTTCTGACCTTAAATTGGCAGGGCGGAGACAGGGCGGGTATTAGAATTTTCAATAATTTCCTTAATTCTTCTAGGTCGCCATTCATATTTTGAAATTGCTTGAACTACGGATCATGGCTCGGAAATTTGGTTGAAATCTGATAGATAGTATGGGAGGAGCCTTTTTTCAAAACTGTAGATAGACAGGAACCGTACATTGAGCACTTCCTGCTCTTGTGACCAGAATTGTGTGCTTATTTTGCATTTTCGAACGCATTTTTTTTCGAAAAAAAATGCAATTAAGCAAAAATAAATAATAATAAAAAAATAATAACAAGCCCTTTGTCCAAGCTCTTGAAACGTTTTTGCACAAAATCCAATCGTCATCTGAACCTTTGACATTTTTAACCCAAAACAACAGGGAAGAATAGGTCACTGCCTTGGGTCATGGGCAGCGATTTCATAAAGACTCGTGATTCTATGTCACTTTGTTCTTGTGTTAGAGTACAGAAACGAAAAAGGTCTACAGACGGACTGACTGACTGACAAACAGATTGACAGACAGAACAGATGATACCAATATGCCCCCTCTACTTCGTAGGTGGGGTATAAATGGCGGTATTTAAATCTTCACTCAAATAAAGACAAAAAATATGTTGGCTATCTTTTACTATTTTATAATTTATCTTTTTATAATTAACAAAGTTTTCAAAAACATAATTTCGTCCTAGTCGGTAGGGTGTACATAAAACATGAGGACCAAGGCGGCCAAAGATTGCTCACCTGAGTTCAAAGTTATGATACTTATTGAACGTAAAATAAAACTTGCTTAACACTAGCACTACACAGGACAAATGTAACAAAAGATGTTTGTGAATAAATGTTTGCCAAATTAAGAGCGGGTCGATGGCTGATTCTTTGTCAATAAACTAAAAGGAAATAACTCACAAAATATAATGAGTTCTTGTGCACTGCACATCTCCTCAATGAGATCTATCCATCTGTGAAGCTTCATGATTCTAGCTTGCATACTTTTTAAGACATGCTTCAGACAAAAAAAAGGTATATGGGAAGACCGACGGACTAGCCAAATGACAAGTGCAAAGTTGTATACCTCCTCTTCTTCGAAGGGGGGCATAGCAATTGTTGTTAAAAGACTGTCTACTATGGTGACATATTTTGGAAAGACTAAAGGTCAATATTTGTAACTGACATAACAAAAACCCATGATGAGGATTGGGAAAAATATTTGCCAGTTGGGGTGTTTGCAAGGAATTTGTCATTAAGGGAAAATGAATGATGGACAACTGACATCAGCCAACATTGAACAGTTACAAACGCAGACCTTGAGAATGGTGTGCTCAGGTGAGCTAAATAAATTTACTTCCCCTTTTTGTTTTTTTCTAATTTGGCACATAGTGTACTGAATGACCTAAAACCTGAATGTTATGTAAAACAGTAAAACACTTATTAGCCAAAATTGAGTTCCAGACATGGAATTTCTGATGTTGCTCTTAAATTACCGTTTCATTCAATATTAGCCCTTATCATGCTGAAAAATTCCTGCTTTGACAGGAGGTATAGTCAAAGAACAGTCTGCACATAAGTGCAGCCTGATCTTTGTCTTTACCACCTGATTTTCTTTTCTAAAGCAGAAAAGTTTTGAAAAAATTTTCAAAGTAAATAAAGACTCACAATAAGTACATCAGGTGCTTTCAGCACTTTGATTATAATGTGATTTTCCGTATTTTTTTATTCAGCATGACATGGGTTAATCTTAAGCTTGCCTGTGTGTATAAAATGAATGATTCTACCATAGAATGAAGCATAGGAGCATCATAAACATTAATCTTCCATATGTTGTCATAGCATGGTCTGTAAATAGAACATTGGCTAGTTCTATAGCAATACTTATTCTTTTTTCAAATATACCCTAGGCGTTAAAAAGGTCTTTGGGAATCATTAAAATTTGATTGTTAAGTCCTAAAGTAACTAGAATTACTTGAAAAAATCATAATTAAATACAAATACAGAAATATATCTTAATAATGAAATATCACATTTAAAAATTTGAGAAATAAAATCAAGCTAAAAATTGACGTTAGATGCCTATTTTCTGAGTTCTGAGTAATTCAAAATGGTTATACTCAAAGTTATCTTATTGCTTTATTAGGTTCCTATTACTCCTTTATTTTAAGAACATTCTATTTAAAGATATCCAATCTTTTTACTTTATCAAAAAAAAAAAATAATAATAATAATAATTTGTATACAATTTTTTAATAATAAACATCATTTTTCAATTTTTGAATAATAAAATAAAACAAATATGGTAAAAATGCAAAAAAAATGAGGAAACTAGAGGCGCTTCAGTGCCTGGTTCGCTCCACAGGCCTGATTATCCTGATAATGATTATTAGGAGATGATCACTAAAGAATCATTCCAATGAAATTCAGTTGATATCCATAAATTAGATACTGAAAAAATGATTTTCAAAGTTTCACAATAAAACATATAGAGAAATGATCTCCCCCCATAAAAAACATATTTTCCATCTGATCATATATATTTCTTTTAGACTGATAAAGGGTCACTCAAGGATCATTCCAGTGAAATTTGGTTGATATCCATCAATTAAATTCTGAGAAAAGTTACCTATTACCATATATGGAAATTAGCCACGCTTACTACGGCCATGATTTTCATCAGATTAAAATTTTATGACAGAATCTGATAGAGGGTCACCCAAGGAACATTCCTGTGAAATTTGATTGGAATCCATCCAGTACTTTATGAGAAGATTTTTAAAGTATTAGTTTACAGACTGACAGACCCATGCACAGACTACAGACACTCCACCATGACAATAGCCTGCTGGCCTTTCGGCCAGTGAAGCTAAAAAGAAACAATTAAGATAAGAGCACCATTGTGAACATTTTATATGTCATTAAATTATTTCATTTTAGTTTTTTTTTATCAGGAAATGCAATATTTTATAAGAATCAAACAATAAAATTTTTGTACCAAAACAAGAGCCATGTCGGACATGGCCATCCCCCGCCGAGAAAGCTTGATAGTAAACTGAAGCCTAATAGATTAAGGGTTCTACTTTAAGAAATTAAGCCCCTACAAAATCTAAGTCTTTAAAATAACAAAGGGCAATAACTCTAAAATTATGCAAGCCAGAGTTATAGTTCTTGTGCACTGCACTCCTCTTCCATGAGATCTATCCACCCATAAAGTTTCAAGTTGATAGCTATTATACCTTAGGAGATATGCTCCGGACAAAATCTAAGTTTTTAAAATAACAAAGGACAATAACTCCAAAATTATACAAGCCAGGGTTATAGTTCTTGTGCAATGCACTTCTCCTCCATGAGATCTATCCTCCCATAAAGTTTCAAGTTGATAGCTTAAATACTTTAGGAGATATGCTCCGGACAAAATCTAAGTCTTTAAAATAACAAAGGGCAATAACTCCAAAATTATGCAAGCAAGAGTTGTAGTTCTCGTGCACTGCACTTCTCCTCTATAAGATCTATCCACCCATAAAGTTTCAAGTTGATAGCTATTATACTTTAGGAGATATGCTCCAGACAAGTTTAGTGACGGAATGACGGACTGAGAGCATTACTATATCCCCTCGCCGAAAATGGCGGGGGATAACAAAGCTTCAGGATTAAGCATTGTTTATTTGGGGAATATATTGGTCTATTATGTGAAAAATTTCCTAGTTCAAACCTTTCTATCCAACAAGAATTCTGACATCATAAATTTTAAACAACATTGGGAACTCAATTTTGGCAACTGACATTATTGTCCTATAATCACTAAAATTTTGATCTGTTGAGTGGTTGCTTCATACACAGGTTACTGTTTATTTTTGTCTCCATGAAGCTACCCATGACCACTTAAAATATGTTATAATACAAGTTAAATTAAAACAAATATTTATCCTGTGTTTATTTGTCTCTGTGTCTGGATAAAGGTGCCATGATGGTAAATATCAATGTCACAGATCTAGATCCAGATCTAGCTTTAGAGGGGAAGAAACCTCTATCCTGCTGCCCCCATCATTAGCCACAGGAGGGGATTCCCTACATAATAATGACATGTAATCACTCAGGATCTGGATTTAGACAAGAAGAGATGCCCCTCCATCCCCGACTCTGTCCCGACACTCTCAGGGCCAGCCAATCTTGTGGATTTCCTACATGACTAATGTAATCTTCACTCTCGTGTATAGAACGTTCACCCTGTATCTGGTTTTCGGACATACTCTCCACACCTGAAATACACAATATGGTATTATAAAGATATAGAGGATAATTGTTTTGTTTCAGTGTAAGATTGATTCATTTTTTCATTGAGTGAACAACAACAGCTATATTTTCATGGGTGAAAATATAGCTTTCTGTTGTTCATTAAATGAAATATTAATTGATCTTACTTGAAAAACTAACAATTATTCTAAGTTCAAAGTTGAGACAAAATGTGAAAATTTTGGGATAAATTTTCATAAAGCATGTCATTTTGCATGTTATAACTAGGCAATGTTCGTGATGCAACAGTTATTATGCTTTGCATAGATAACATCAGAAAGAGTGAATTAAACAAATGCAGGGTATAATTATTTAGTTATTTCATTGGCTAACTATTGAGTTTATCAAATGATAATCTACTTGTAAATCTACATAATAAACTGAAAAGCATTTAAGAAGTAAATTATAGATTGTCCCTAATTGATTGACTATTCAAATAAGTCATTTAGTGATTGATTGATTGTTTGAATAGAGTTTAACACCACTTTAACAATCTTTCAGGTATATCACAGGAGTTGGAGCACCTAATAATGGATTCCTGGTATTTCAAGCACCAGTACCATCAATTTCTTCTTTTCTTAGCCTCCAGCTGCTATCCCAATTAGGTTCACTATTATCAATAGGTGGGAGACAATGGTGATTCATTTAGACTAAAAGAGCTATATTAATTTTGGACATGTTTGTTTTAAATTGTTGTTGGTAGCTGAATGACTGTTTAATATATCTAGACAGTAAGCTAATAATTATATTATTTGGTCTATAAAAAATCTCTTGATTGGTAAGGTTGTATAGAACCTTTGTTGAAATGACCATGGTATTGATTTGGTAGGGCATTGGCTTTCACTAGAGGCTTCCAGATTTCTGAAAATCATGCAGAAAATGGTTGATTTTGGCAATTGAAAAGGGTAAATTGGAATTAAAAACCCACCAATGTGCACTAGGTTGAATAATAAGGTAGCATTCTGTGAAAGCTTCATAAAAATCAAATCAATGCATATCTAGGAGGAGTTGGGTTCACAATAAATTTGGGTAAAGGATAGACTGAGGTACAGAGACGACAACACTATACATCCACCTTTAGTGGAGAAAAAATATTTGGGCATCAGTTTATTCCAAAGTGATAATCAATTAATTACCTATGTGATTACCATATCAGTATAATGGGCCAGCCTAAGATGACATCAAATGGTGTAAAAAGAAGAAAAGTAGAGTTTCAACAAGAATCAAAACATACAATTTGCAATTTTGACAAATTCACTAGTTTACCAAGTGAACTTAGCAATGAAACTTTGTAGACTACTGGAAATCTTTAACTTACTATCTTCCCTGGTTGATTCTCTAAATCTGCTGGATGATCGTTGTTTCGATGGTTGTCTCATCAACAATAGTGCTGCCCCACCCAGGGACTTCAGCACAGGTAGATCAAGGATACTGAGACATACTTCAACATTACTTATGTTTTGTTGTAACCAGGTTCTCAGGAACTTCACATCCTCTCCAAACTGACAAGCACCTGCGTAGCTATAACAAGACATTTGAGCCAAATTGTTACTTATGAAAATCACAAAGTTTTTCAAACAATTGACCCTGTGACCTAGTTTTTGACAAAACTTAAATTAATTTTAAACTTGCCCATGACATTAGAAAGGCATTCCTTCTGAACAAAAGTTAAGAACACTTGGGCTAAAAATGTGACTTTTACAGAACACACAAGGTTTTTCAAGGATTAACGTATTAACCTATTTTTTTTTAACCAATTTTAAAGTTTTATCAGACCTTTTCTAGAACTATTATGTGTATAACTATTATGGGGCCACTAGCTTCAGTGCTGTATACATAACATAAACAGTATTTTTAATCCCTTAAAAATGAAATTATCAGTTTCCCTATCATCAACCATAGATAGCCAGCCGTCAGTGAGAAAAAACACCAGAGATTGATCATTCAATGATAAAAAAAAGCCTACCTGAACTTCAGTTTCTCTGACAAAATGAGTGACATCCAGGCCTGACATAGGGCCTCCATACAAAGGGAGATAACACTCAGTTGAACTGTCTGTTTTAATTTCCCAACCCCTTCTAACACTGGTTCTAGAATAGTTTCTAAAGCATTCTCCACATACAGGTTATGTCCCTTGGGCATGTCTGAAACAATACACACACACACACACACATTATTTGATAGTTTTTTAGCTCAGGTACATGATGATTCATTCATAACTTTAACTACAAGTGCTTGAACACCAGCCTTGCGTTCAGGATCACAAAACGGTGCAAAGGGTTAGCAAATCATTCCCCCTCTGCACACAAGTGCACATGCAAAGCGGATTAAATTTGCAAACTATTTCCACTGTTTGGTAATCCTGAACACAAGGCAAATTTGCTCCACCGGCCTGAATCTCCTGATAATGACAAATAGAGAATCATAAAAATGTTTATTAAACAAGAGAAGCAACTTGCACAAACACTTTTCAATATCATGTGATATTAGCTCTCAAGACATTGATGTGAAATTGATTTGAAATCAAAATTATCAAAGAATCATTCAAGTGAAATTTGCTTAATATCTGTCCATTAGTTTATGAGAATTTTTTTTAAATTTCTACTACACCTCCGCCTATAAAAGTTTCTTTTTTCACCTGATCACAATAATTTGTTGCAGTCCAATAAATTTTCATCAAAGGAACTTCCATGTGAAATCTGGTTGATATACCAAAATTAAGTTCTGAGAAAAATCACCTTTCACCGTAAATTGTAATAATACCTTGCACATTAGAGCTATTTTTCGAACAGATTAAATTCTTTGGAGATATCTGAAAAAGGGTCATCCAAGGATCATTCCAGAAAAATTTGATTAAAATCCATCAAATAGTTTCTGACTAGAAGAGTTTTAAGTAAATGTATATAGATAAATGGACATATACATCACCATAACAGTAGCCCACCAGCCTTTTGACCAGATGAGCTAAATATGTTAACACCTGAGTCAATGGCTAGGCATGTACCTTGTTTCAAACCCAGAATAAATTGTCATGTACCTGGGCAAGAAACAATACAAGGTATCTTTTATATAAACCATGTTTTTCAACAACAATTGAAAATTCATAAACAATTTTTCCAAGTTATCTGCATGTAATATACATATATGAAATGACCACCACCTATAAAAGACATGACTTTCATCTACTAAAATTAATAAATTGCAGTCTGATATAGAGTTACCAAAGGACCATTCATGTAAAAGAGGTCTTTCTTTAGGTTCTAAACAAACACAATGTGTTTCAGAAAAACACATGCCCTTGACTTTGATATCAACTGAAAGGTCTCATCTCAAGCAATACACATGTAAAATAAGAAATAACAATTGCATAGTAATTGCCAATGTTTAAATTTTTATTTCACAAATACTTGACCTTGAAAATTATATCTTCCTTGAAGTTGGTACCTACAGAAGGGTCTTGTCTCACGGAAATGCAAATGTAAAATAAGAAGTCTCTGTCACTTTCAAATTGAAAGTTACTGCCTTTGTTTAAGTTTTTTGGGGGGCAAATTTGACAAACACTGAAGCCAAAAACAAGATACCCCCTATCTATTGATGCAAAGGGCACAAAATCAAAGTTTGCACTAGATAACATATCTGCGAGAGATCTGCACCAACAAAATGCATAATTTCCTCCTCGATATAGTATTAAGTAATTTGATATGGGTTACCAATGGATCATTCCTGTAAAATTTGGTTGAAACACTTTCTTCAGAATAAGAAAACAATTTTTAAAAGTTTCACTCTATAATGAAGATAAAGCCATGTCTTCCATGCGATATATATACAGCACCATGACGATAGCCCCAGTAGACTTTTTGCCAATGCAGCTAATAACCACAGGTACAAACCTTGATCTCCCTTCTTTCTCCAGTGTTTACCTAATGGCATGTTGGATTTAAAGTAATCATAGGCATTTTTGGTACTTTGAGCAGAAAACTGTTTCATACAGGAGGCTGGAAAGCTCTAGAAAAAAGATTAAGAAACAATAAATCAAACGTGTTCAAAAGAAGATAAACTTATCATATTGAATATAAACATTTTTGTAAGTTTCTTTGAAATTGGCGCTGTGATAATACAGAAGAAGTTGAGAGAGCTTTGACTCACCACACATAACAGACTCTGGGTAATCTTTAAATCTCCCTTTGAGCACAAGCCTCAAACATGACAAAGCCTTTACACATGTGCAGTCTGATCTTAGCCTTTACCTCCTATCTTTCCCTCTTAAACATGAAGTACTGGAAATTATTTTTCATAATAAATAATTTCACAACTATTGCATTGAGTGCAGTTTGATGGCTCAGCGCAAAACAGTGGTAACTGCTTATAATCATATAGTTAGTTACAACTATTTTGCACTGAGAAATCAAATTGTTTTAATTGCTCTCAATGTGTTATTTTGCTCAAGTTTAATTTCTTAATCTATGATCACTAATCACATACCTGCAGATTGTCAGAGACCACATTGAGCTGTTTGATTTGATTGGTTAATGAGGTGGTTACAGGATCTGAGTGGGTTGGGTGTTTTTGTGAGGTAGATTTATCAAGCATCTGTATCTGATAGACAGCATTTTGACTCTCATCAACTAATATCTAAAATACAAGGAAAATTATATGTAAAGTTGAAGACACTAGTCTGATTTTATTAAAATAAAATCAGACTTTTGTTACTCAACTTCACTCTGAAATATTGTGACACTGATCAGACAATACCCGTCAGAGATAGTCTATACTCCCCAAACAAGGCCTGCAACAAAATAAAGAAAACTAGAGGCGCTTGTGCGCCTTATTCGCTCCACAGACCTGAATATCCTGATAATGATTATTAGAGGATGATAAGGCTGTTACAAATAAGGATCATTCCAGTGAAATTTGTTTGAAATCCAAAAATACAAATTTCAATACTAACAGAATGTTACTGCATAATATACTGGTATTTTGTCCACAAAATTTTGATTGTAGATCTTTCTGTTTTTCATTAAATACCACTATAAGGGTGTTACTTCACAATAATTGTTAGTCACCAAAACAAAATTCTATCTAATGATAATAAGAAGTAAAATATTAAATCCAATATTTTTATTCTGCCCAATGCCTTAGAGAGCAGTCAACTGAGCCTTTTCTTCCCCACTCTGAACCTCAGTAGGCCATTTAACACCACTTGACCTCTTTGAGCAGAGTCACCCTTCATTCAACTAAACTGACCAATTCTAAAGGGGTATCTCAGGCTCCATATTTCACCTAATGTTTCTACACATTTGGATTCTAACGAAGCTTATGTTCCATCTAACCTACAATCTTTACACCCATTAAATTTAATGAGTCTAAAAAAATTCATCATTTAGGTGATACCAAAAGGGTGGTCAAATATTCACTTTATATGTTGAAATGTCCTCTGCCAAAATAGAGCATGCTGTTCATCTTATCAATTTTTTTTGCAGCCTGATACAACTTCACAGAAATAAAATTCCTATGATATTTGGTTGAAATCCATCTGTTTGAACTTTGAAAAAAGTTTGTTTTACCCCATATTGGGTAATACACCATATAACATATCAAAAGAAATGACCTCTGACAATATAATACAGATTTTGCATCTGATCACAATATTTCTTTGCGGACTGATAAAGTATCACTAAAGAATCATTCCAGTGAAGTTCGGTTGATATCCATCAGTTAGATTCTGAGAAAATGATTTTCAAAGTTTTCACTATATCACATATAGAGAAATGACCTCCGCCCATAAAACACTTATTTTTCATCTGATCACAATATATATTTACAGACTTGTAAAGGATCATAAAAGAATCATTCAAATGAAATTTGGTTGGTATCCATTAGTTAGGTTCTGAGAAAATGATTTTCAACTATATAACAAAAAGAGAAATGACCTCCGCCCATAAAATACACATTTTTCATCTGATCACAATAATTTTTGGCAGACTTATAAAGGGTCATTCAAGGATCATTTCAGTGAAATTTGGTTGATATTCATCAATTAGATTCTGCGAAATTAATTTTCAAAGTTTCCACAATATAACATATAGAGAAATGACCTCCGCCCATAAAATACATATTTTCCATCTGATCAAAATATTTTTGGTAGACTGATAAAGGGTCACTCAAGGATCATTCATGTAAAATTTAATTGGTATCCAAAGAATCTGAGAAAACTCACCTATTACCATATATGGAAATTAGCCACGCCCACTTCAGCCATGATTTTCAACCGATTAGAATTCTTTGAAGAAATCTGATAGAGGGTCACCCAAGGAACATTCCTGTGAAATTTGATTGAATTCCATCCAGTACTTTAGGAGGAGAAGATTTTTAAAGTAAAAGTTTACAGACGGACACACGCACGCATGGACGACAGACACCATACCATGACAATAGCCTGCTGGCCTTTTGGCCAGTGGAGCTAAAAACCTTTCTATAATGACCACTTGTTTTTTTGAATCATGGTCATACTAGTGGGGTCACCGTTTTTCCTAAAGTTATGCGTTACAATTGGTGATATAACTTCATGATTACAACATCACAGCATGCATTCATTAACGCTTAATGGCAGTCAACGTCAAAGTGAACAATTTGGGTGCCAATATTGACTCTTAAATGAAAACAAGAAACCCTAAAATTTTGCAAATATCTTGCAGGAAAGCTTATGGTCATTAGCATTTATCAATGTAAAATATACTTAAAAATGACAGACTCCTTTTTTATGAAGGAACTAACTTCATTTCCTCTTTTAGTGTAATTTGAAAGTATTAAGAGGATAATGAATGAGTGGTCATTGAATACCAAATTTATCAAACAAGTCATCTATAAACAGATAAAAACGAGGCTGTGCCGAGTTTTTATCTGTTATAGATGATGAGTTTAATGAATTTGAGATTTTATGAGCACAAATTTTATATTCTATTGATAATATGACCTTATTTTTCCTGAATAATCATCAAAATACTAGAAATTCAACATTTCAATTTTCAGCGAAACTGTTACAAAATAGCATTGCTATTTGCTCTGAGCTCATTTGCATAGTTATTCCACTAGTATAATAACACCTGTGTAATATCAAACATATTCAACAGGATTATTTCACTCCTGGGACGTATGTCTTATTATAATAATAGGTTTAACCTATAGACGGGAAAAGTAATTTGAAGAAAGAATCATTCTTGATTTACTCCTTCCCTCAACTTAAGCCTGAAGCTCATGCACCCCAACTTTTTGCTGCATCAACGGGTATGATTCATGTATCAAATTCAATATTGACTATTGAAGTGTCTGTCTGTTCTGACCCCTCTTTCTTTTTTCGCTTGAATGGGGTTTTGGCCACCTTTTGTCATTTTTAAGTCATATTTGTTCTACTCCGAAGATATCTTAACTGGTAAAAATAAGTGCAGTTGTAATGTTAAATAAACTTGCCTAAGTGCTTTACAGAACATGCACATAATTACTAATTTTCCGTAGACCGAAAAAGGCTATTTATCAAATCGATAGCTATTTGCTTTTTCTCATTTATTTCTAGATTGATTTCCTCAGTCACAGTAATTTAGATAAGTGCTAACATCGGAAGAAATTAACCTACTATGAGTGAGAGATACTCAATACAATTCTTATTGGTTTTTCTTCGTAAAGAGTGTAAGGGGGGTACTTTGAATTTGGGCGCAAGCATCATAGAAACTGCGCCAGGTCTAAATTCTAAAGGATGTGATTCCGACAATAGTTTGGCTGGCACAATTTTAGCTAAAATAGCTGTATTCGCAATTTTTTAAAAATCAAACTGCGAATTTTGTTAAAGATTTCATCTTTTCAAGGTCTAAACCGGGAATATTGCTGCAGAGTTCATCTCTTTCAAGTCTTATTCCGCTTTTTACCCCCGACGTAAAAACACAACAAAAATGACGTTGCTTTGGCGGGAAAAAGTAGCGTCTTGTTTCCCCAAAATGTAGAATGACGTCATTTGCGAAGGGTAAAAAGAAAACGTCATCCACACAAGATTATAGCAAAAAAAGTGCAACTTTTTTCCAGTAATGCTGAATTTTATCCATGTTTTACGTTCACTACAATCTAAATTTTGATAATGATCGACAGAAATAAAATCAAACAAAAAAGTAGATAAATTAAAATAAATAATAAAACAAAATGGTGAAATCTCGCGAGAACATCAACCTACATGTAGGCCGCCATTACGACACAAATTTAAACTTTGATGGTATATGTATTTGATTTTGATTATTTAAATGTTATACAGGTGTTATCTAGACTTTTCCCGTATTATCTGTCTGTCTGTTCCGACTGCTCATTCTTTTTTTATTTTTTTTAGCTTGAATGGGGTTTAAGGCCGCTTTTTATCATTTTAAGTCATATGCAAACAAAAAAAAGAAAATAGAACCCTTTGTTAACATTTTTCTACTATGAAGATATCGTCACTGGAAAAAATAAGTGCAGTTAAAATGTAAAATAAACTTCCCCAGGTGCTGTGCAAAACATGGACATTATAATTAATTTTCAGAATACCAAAATAGGCTATTTATCAAATCGATGGCTACTTGATTTTTCTCATTTATTTCTAGATTGATTTCCTCAGTCACACATTCATTCAGAATTGTGCTTACATCGGAAGAAATTAACATAATACGAGTGAAAGATACTCATTACAAATTCTTATTGGTTTGTCTTCGTAAAAATGTAAAGGGGGGGGGGGTACTTTGAATATGGGTGCACATATTATAAAAACTGCGTCAGGTCTAAATCACAAAGAATGCGATTCCTACAAGATGTTGGCCGGCATAACTTTAGCTTAAATAGCTGTATTTCGATTTTTTTTTTAAATCAAACTGCGAATTTTCTTATAGATTTCATACTTTTCAAGTCTTAACCGGGAACAATGCTTTAGATTAAATCTCTTTCA
The DNA here is from genome assembly GCA_948146395.1 of Fragum whitleyi. Taxonomy (NCBI): domain Eukaryota; kingdom Metazoa; phylum Mollusca; class Bivalvia; order Cardiida; family Cardiidae; genus Fragum; species Fragum whitleyi. The sequence continues at coordinate 5,142,422 of OX411555.1, read as the reverse complement.
AGTCATATCCCGCATTTTACCCCGACGTTAAAACGCAACAACAATGACGTTGTATTAGCGGGAAATAGTAGCGTCTTATTTCCCTGAAGTGTAGAATGACGTCATTTAACCGAGGGTAAAAAGAAAACGTCATCCAGACGAGATTTTTTAAGCAGAAAAATGCAACTTTTTACCTGTACAGCTGATTTTTATCCTTATTTTACGTTCACTACAATCTAAATATTGAAAATAATCGACAGAAATCAAATCGAAGAAAGAAGAAGATTAGTTAAAATAAGTAATAAACAAAATGGCGAAGTCTCGCGAGATCATCATCCTCCATGTAGGCCGCCATTACGACACAAAATTTAACTTTGGTGGTATATGTATTTCTTTTTTATTTTGATTATTTAAATGTTTTACACACGTTATCTAGAAGCGGGAAAAGCCGCAAAGCGCCCTTTAGGCGCTTTGCTTTACTTTTCCCGTATAATATGAATTTATTGATCAACCGCCATTAGTTACCTTTAGATCTGTTTGAGAAATCAGAAGGAAGTTACTGATAGACGAGGACACCAAAAACTGGTGAGATTTAGACTGGCACCATTCATGAGCAAGGTCAAAGGTCACAGCAAGACGGGCTGCTATGGCAACTGAGTGTCCAGGAGGCATTGAAGCACCTATCAAAAGAAAGACAGAAAATGATAAACTGTTCACTTGTAAATTATCAACAAATTGAAATGATTAAGGTAATTTGTTTTTCTGATTGTTCCTGCATGTTGTATACTTTTCTATCTGAATTTTTAGATTTGTTTGTTTAAATGGGGTTTCACGTGACAAATTTCTCAGTCAAAATGCGGTGTGTGGAGCACCTTAGAATGAATTCCTGGTATATCTTGCACTAGTATTACCTTTACATCCTTTTAGTTCCACCACTTTGATTTATGAGTATTCAGTCTTTGGTAAGACAAATGTCAGAAAGTTTATGTGCCAAAGCCAGCAATTATTACAATAACATCCAATGATTGAAGACTGTGTCTGATGCACTATTACTGCAGCCTGAATTTTTAGAAGGATAAAAACTGTTCTTTTCAGCATGCAAAGACTTCAGAATTAGAGCTACAGACAGAGGAATGAAAACATATTTACAATTTTTCAAACAGTACTGTAACAAGAGGATCATGAAGGCCTGAGTAGCTCTACTAACTTACTTGAAAAGCCTATCAGGTAATATATCATAGATAAGAATTGAATAACTGAATTTATGAATGAAAGATTTACTTAAGAATTGTAGAGCATGTAGACAGACTGAATTACAATGGACATTGGCCAATCAAAATAGGTTACCTTGAACACTATGCACTCATCAGAGTTGTTTAAGGGTTGAGGACTTCCCATGTCTGACTTGTCTAAAGAAGGCTTTTTTTACCAGCAGACATGTACGTTTTTCAAGACCACTTGTCAATGGATAAGTCAATGCCAGAGCAAAACTTGGAAAGCTACTATATAGATCCATGTGATTAACTAGCTGAATTTTATTTTTAAAAGAGTAGAAAACATTGTTTTTGATTATAAATTGCTAGGTTCCCGAGCTACTTTGGCTCAACCCATGGAATGTTGTACCTTAATTATTATTTACCTTTATTTATTTTGTCCACACTATCAGCCAGCTGCTCCTTCAGTAGATGTAACATTGGTTGATATGTATCCCTTAAGGTCATCCCTGTTCTGGTACAGTAATTACCATTGATCAGTGGACACGGATAGCATTTGTCTGTCATTTTGGACGCCAGGGACTCACATAATACTGCAGGAATACAAAGAAAAGATTGGAAACAAAATTGATGGATAATGGATAAAAAACCCAAGTTCAAAAAGGGACATAATTGACACAAAATTGAACTAAAATTATACCCTTGATAGCATAGCTTGGTCTTTTTGATAGTGAACATGTGTGCTAAATTTCAAGTGAATACTTTAAGTCATACCAGATTATATCAAATTGTCAAAGCTTTTGCACAACAATGATGCCAAGGCTATAGATTTCTCCAAAATAGCTGAGCTTATATAGAACATTCAGACACATTTAGCAAAATTAACTTTAAAACAAGTGTTAGTAAATAAAAATGATTTGAACATTACATACCCACCTTTGTACCAAGGGTTCAAATCAATCAACCCTGAAAAAATATCCCCCAAATGATATGAAGCTAATATCTGAAGTTTCATCAAAATTGGTGCAGGGGTTTGTTTAATTGTTGCTGAAAAACAGGACCACAGAAGGACAGGGTGGCATCATTTCAAGAAATCTTTAGGTAGGGGAGGATGTGATGTGTAAGGTTTAAAATCATTTTTAACAAGAGGGCCATTGGTCTTGGAGGTATCATTTACTAAAGTTGAAAAATACAACTATACTAATTAAAAATTCTATGTAGACAATTAATTAGTGTTTTAGTATAACTTGATCCTGTTTTCAAGTTATTGACCCAACTTGATCAAATTTTGAATTCGTCTGAAATATCATTATGACCAAGTTTCAAGACATTTGAGCCAAAATATGGGCTTAAGAGTGCACACAAGATTTTCTTGGCTAAGACACTGTTGATAGTTTTTTATCAAATGAAGCCGAATTTCGGTCTTGCCAGAGAAATCTTTTTTGCAGAATTTCTGATCAAGTTTCAAGACATTTTAGCCAACAATGTGACCTCTAGAGTGCACTCAAGATGTTCAGAAGCACCCATGATGTATGATGGGCAACAGACTCTACTAACAACTAGATCAGAATAGCTTACTTTGAGCACTTTGTGATCAGATGAGCTAACAAGTGCTTTTTTGTCAGTTTGCTTTAATACTATTGAGATAACACAGTAGTTTTAAGCATATGAGTTATACTGAAATTTGTTGGATTTTCTCTGGGTTCAACATTAAAACTGTATAATTATCGAAGTACAATTTGCCAGAGCAACCATATCCATTAAGTGGCTATCTCTTTTACCAAAACGTTACCAAGTGTCCCTTTCACAAAAGAGAAATCTCTTAAAAATGGATTATTTCCACTTATCTTTACCTCAACTGAATCCTATAATGTTGAAACTCATTAGAATTGTCTCTGCGAGGTGATTCTAATGAGTTCTAACATAATAGGATGTAGTTCCAATGAAGCAGTTTCCGTTTCTACTCTTAATTTGATCATTATTATTTGAAACTAAAATAGTGAATTAAGCAAACATTCTCTTAAGAAAACACCTTTGTGGTCAAGTGAGAGTTTGCTAAATACAAGTTTTACTGTATTACTAAAGATGTAGAATTGTTACTTACATGTATCCCAGGCGCCAAAAGCCGCTGTATACATACATCGTTTGGCAGCACTCATCATTGGAGTAACACTACCAGGGGGAAACAAATCTGTAATATAACATGTACATCTATGTGTGAAACATTTATGTGCACTAATAATATGAGCGTTGTCCAAGAATAAGAGGGATTATAACTAAGTTTTGGTATTTCAGAAAACTTATTTTGTTATGAATCTTTTTATAAAAATATTTGCTACTTGGTGGTGAAATTTAAAATGTACATTTGATAAATATATGCAGGTTGTTAGAAAATTAAAATGTGCATTTCAGCCCAAAGTATCGTAACAACATTGTTTATTAACTATATGTACACAATATCAACCTTTGTGCAGAACCATCCCTTGTGCTTCATTCATTTTTGTGATGCTATATTTGTTTGTCATACTCAAACTCTAACTTATTTTGCCAAAAACAGTCCTCATAAATTGCTTATACATAAGTTGGCCCTGGAAAAAAAACTGTTTGCACTAATCTCTACCACACATGCCTATTTATCATATATTATGAAGAAGCCAAAGGACTTTGGCCCTAAGATGCTCACCTGGGGTATAAACTACTGTTGTAATATGAAAAGCTTCTCATCTAGTTTGAATAACAAAACTATAGTTGTCATAGTTACCGAAGTTTTGAAACAAGATGAACTAAATTTTGAATTGTCAAATAAATCATGAAGATAAACATTTTAATAAAATTTCAAAGCATTTGACCCAAAAATTTGTCCTGTAGAGTGCACAAAGATTTTTCATTGATTTGAACTTGACCTTTTTATTATCCAATATGACCCAATGTCAAATTTGTCTGAGGTCTCATTAATACATAAATTCTGGACAAGACATTTAAGTAAGTGATCTGTAAAGTGCACACAAGGTTCTTCAAAACTTTGACCTAGTTCTTGACCCCACTTGACCTAAATTTAACTTTTTTTTCCATAGAATTCTCGCCTCTTTCCACAATTTTTTACTCATATCTCTGCATTAAAGTTATCATGAAGACAAACCGAGGTCCAAGTCCTTTGAGCAATATGTGTTTGCTAGAGTGCAATGTTTTTCTACGCAAATAACCCTGTGACTTAGTTTTTGATCCCACTTGACCCAAACACAAATTCTCCAAGATTGTTTGAAGATAAACATTCTGACCAAGTTTGAAAATATTTGAGCAATAACTGGTCAGACCTCTAGAGTACACATCAGGTTTTGATAAGATTGGTACCTGTTTTTACCCCAAATCAATGATTCATATTCAAACATATATGTGGTTGCATAGAGACATGCATTCTGACCAAGTTTCAAGACATTTGGGCCATTAATGGGACTACTAGAGTGCACACAAGATATTGACAGTTGAGGTTAGACACTGCTAGATCACAATGGGTCACCATAAGCAATTAGTGCTTAGGAGAGCTTTAAACGGTTGTTACAATACACACAATAAACACAACATTCATGCACAACAGAGTAAGCACAAGCACACACTCTTACATGGTTCATATAGAATAGAAAAATAGAAATTATAGTTTTTCCAGGGTAAAAGGGGGGAAAATTGAAATGCCACACTAAAAGAACATAATTATACTATGAATATACATGTACAGAAAAAAAAAATCAAACTGTATATCTGTATAAAATAATCTAATATCCCAGGTAAATGCTAACTGTTTGTTACTTGCAAAATAACAAAAAAGATCTTTCAAATTTTGAAAAAACTTTAAAGTTTTTCCAAGTAAATTGAACTTATAAATACATTAGTAATTCTTGTTAACATTTTCAATTAAACATTTTTTTAATGAAAACAACAAATTGAAGAGATTTTCCAGACTAATGTGAACCATGCTGTTAATTAAGCTATTACATTGAGCTAACCATGCAAGCCCATGCCACAATACAGACCTAGAATGGGTGTGGGTAAAACAAGGGGTGAAACACGGTACAGGTTACTGAGGAAATGGTGAGTGTGAAGTAAGCCTAATGGACCTAAAATATGATAAGATGGTGAATCAATATTCAGTGCCATATTTCTCCTCATTAACACTCAAATATATCATAACATTGTCAATTCCCAATTATATCACTTTAACAAGCTATTGGCAGGTGTCAAAATGCCCTTACATTCTGTCTTGTAATTCTATTACAGCTTTAATAAACACTTGATACTTGTCCTTCATTTATTGTCACAAAAAGGTATTCGATAATTTGAATTTTCTTACTTAACTTCTAACTGTTGTGGAATTATAACTGAAGAAGTGCTTAACTGGGTGTCAGTGACAAGACTTTCGATCCTCTACTCTTACCTAGAATCAATTTCTATTAGTCAGAAAATGCAACTCGACATTGTTCTGGTGGCTTTAGTCAACTACCACAATTGGCAGTCTAGACACTTTATTCGAGCAACAAAAGTGTTTTAACTGATAATGTTTTCTGAAAATACCATTGTATCAATATTGAAAAAGTGAGACAAATTCTGAGGAATTTATATAACAGTAAGGTCATACTTTTGGTCTTAAAGTAACAAAATGTATAGACGTTAAGTATGAAAATTAGTCTGTTCTCCACTTGACATTAAGCATGTCTCTATGGCTTTGCCTGATGAGCATGTTAAGTAAATTAATGGGATAAAAATATTGTACATTAATTCCTTAATGTTTAAAATTCATTATGTGCAAATTTCAATAATTTCTATTGAACAGCTTCTGAGACATTAAGAAAGTCCATAAACTTCCTGAACACCCCTCGTATTTTTCCCAAAAAATAAAGTTTATTGGGCCAGAATGGTGCAATAAAATGTGGCCACAAAATAAATAATCTATGGGAATTGACAAAGCTAGTTGCAAAAAAGCGCTACCAAATTAATGTGTTGATAGATTTATGAGCCTTTTTACTGTGAAAATTAGAATCAAATTGCACAAGTCATTCAAAAATGTCCTCCTATGGACTCATTTACAAGTCCATACAACTAGCCAGTAATAGAGGTTATAATGATCCATCTTATAAACAATGATCGGGAATATGTGCGCAACATTGTGCCTCGGATCAGTCTGTGCAGCCACACAGTCTGATCAGAGTCTTAGCTACGCACTCAACAGATGGCTATAGGCCTAAAAAGATCTCTATTTACAACCAAATATTAATTGTAATGCACTGAATGAGTGCCCAGGCTACGCAACGTCTTTCCATCACACACACACATTAATTTGTTGGAAATGTCACACACACTGCTCAATTGATACACAAGTTGTTTCTGAGGCTTTCGTAAGGGGATTATAAAACAAGTATGTAACACAACAACATGTGCATTTATTTAACATTCAAATCAAAGTATGGAAACATTGCTTATATATTGTGTCCAAAACATTCAAATGACTACTGACCATCTTTTTGAATTTTTACTCTAACTCTACAGCAGACAAATAAACTCAAAATGCACTACCTTTTTCCTTTGGGCATTTGAATTTTAAAATGTGAAATGACTTGACCCTTATTTCAAGAAATACCGTGGCATACTGTGTTAGGGTTGTAATTTCTATTAATTATCAAACAGAATATTGAGCCAATAATATTTGTTCTTACAATGTTTCCATAATTGAAAGTGTACACTGAACTATGTAACAAACTACCTGGTTGGCTAGAGGGACCATTGCACTCTGGTTTATCTACTTGCTGTAATACTGGTGCACATAAATGAAATGAACATTTACAATATACTCTGAGTAATTTTTTACCTAGCAGGTCATGGCTTAACTGTAGCATAGTTTTGCAAAGTAACTTTTCAATATTTTGGTTCTTTCAAAAATTAATCAACAATTGTTGTTAAGACATCTAAATAACTGTATCCTAAAACCAACAGGGTTAATATATTTAGTAAAAGTGAATTCATTTTGTCTTTGGGTTAACAAATCCTGGTAGCTTCAGCTTGTCCAAGCTTAAGTTATGAGGTTTTTGATACCCACCTTCTATTTAACGGTTCAAGTTATATATGTCGACTTTCAGTCAAAGAGAGTAAAAACAAAAAAGGTGATTTACCTTAACCTTAAAGCTGATTTACCTTAACCTAAATTAGGCTCTACCCTGCTAGGGCAAAAATCATGGGTCTTTCTACTCTACTGTATCATACTGGCCAAAAAAGTTAGAAATCAAAACTTTAATAATTATTTTCTAAATGATGTACTTAAATTTGGAATATTATTTTAATATGTTATGTCAAACCATCCTGAAGAATAATTTTGAGAAATGTATGGCAATTACCAATAAAGTCCTAGACTATAGATACCACTCTATGGGTCACACCTTACCAAAATACATTTCTTTGGGTATGTACATCATGAGGCATCCCTGCACTACACCAAGCTTTGTCTGTAATAACACCTTTTGTTGTTTTTGTGAACAGGAAGGTCCAAAACACAAACTTAGAGTAAATAAGATAATGCGATTGCCATTTTATAGTCTAAAATTTAAAAAACATCAAATGTCAAACTCAGATTGTTTCAGAGGGTTGGCCTACAAATACTTTTGATTCTGGTAAATTCTAAAGCATATTGATGTCTCAGTGCAAAACGGTTGAAACTGCCTTTGAAACTATAGGCAGTTACAACTGTTTCACACTGAGCCATCAATATGTCCTTAGTTTTACTAGTTACGCAAAGAAGAAACAAAACTGAACCTTAAAATACAGTAATGATTTTAACAGAAAACAATTTTTTATGAAGTTTTGATAGCCAGCTTTTTTGCCAAGTATATAAATAAAATTATTTTAAATATACATTTCTAATAAAATTGTGAATACAAGAAAATATAATGAATTTGAAATCAAGTAATGTGTAAGGAATTCTCATAGCATGGAAAAGCAATACATGTGAAATATAAAGATTCCTTTCACTTAAAGTTCAAAACTTATGGTCAATGTTAAAGTCTTTATGGACAACATTCATTTCATGCTATTTGATGTCATTTAAGTAGGGCTCATTTATCTGATGACATCATAATAAATTACTTTTCAATGTAATCTCATGCAAATGACACACTTCCATTTAATATTAATCAAATTTTCTCAATTTGTATGATTTTTAAATTAAAGAAAAAATCAGTTGTATTTCAAAGCAACATCCATGACAATTTAGTTGTTCACTCTATGAAAGATGAATCCTTTTCTTCTATATAATTGTTGATAAAATTAATTTTGCTGACAAACTCGACAATCACTCAAAAAAGGAACATCTCTGAAATTTTGAAAAAGAGATTTCCTAGGCACAACTCGAGTAGATTTGCCATTATAGAGACCCTTATGAAAAGTAATGGTCTGAAATATGTCTGAAACAAAGTCTGAAAATTTTCTGAATTTAGACTCAATAATGTCTGAAAGATAGCTGTTTATTTGCTGAAGACATCAGAGAATCAATGTCTGAGTGATTAAGTCTAAAGACTGAATTATGCATGAATTCCTAACTCAGAGGTATTCAGAATAACCTAAGAAAGCTGAATCCCATTTGAATTAATGATTTAGCTCAATTTCAGAAAGTTATTCAGACTTGGACGTCTGTTGGGTAATTGCTGAATGTGTGGATTGTGTCTTATGTTGGGACAATCATGACAAAAATCAGACAAATTTGATCATCCTCTGAAAATTCCTAAACCTCCCTATGAGTTTTTGTGGATATATCACATGTACCAGTATATAATATCATATATTATACGGTATGAAGCTCTTAAATGAGCCTGTTCGTGAGATTTCAAACAATTTCAAATATGCCCAAAGCAAAGGCTCTGACCAGCCTGTGCATCCACACAGTCTGACCAGAGTCTTTACTATGGATTCAGTATATAGATAAAGTCTCAAAGTATCTGTAGACCATCATGTAACTTTATATTTTCAGTATGTGGCTGTCTACACAGCTCAATGCTTACACTTCCCGAACATTTCAAATTGTTGGAAATGTCACGCACAGACTCAAAGCTAAATCACAGTCATCCAATTGAATTTTGTCATTTACCTCCAAACACTAGAGACCACTCACCTTTGAGACAGACATGTTTAACCATATGTTTAACAAGGGCAATAACTGTAGTGTTGTGTAGAAGCACTGAACCCAGTTCTGAGAAGTAGAGTGAATTCTGACGGGTCCAACATGGCTCATAAAACATGTTGTAGAAGTTAGTACCAAAATGGTTCCAGTATAGATCCATGTACCTGCAAAATGAGATGTATTTACTATCCCTTGTCATGCTGAGATATAGACAAAGATCAACCTGTACATACCTGTATGTGTGCTGTCTGATCTTAGTTACACCACTGATTCTCCTTTTCAAACCAGAAAAAATTACAATTGTATGTCACAATTAAATACTGACTCACAAATTTTTCAAAGTTCTAGATTGGTTTAAATGCAAAGAGTTTGTAGAAAACTGAAAAGTACTTGGCGTTTGGTGCTGGGAAGGGGATAAAAAAATCAAAAGTAAACAAGAGGGCCAGAATGGCCCTAAACTGCTCACCTGAAATTCATTGGTCCAGTGGAATTCATCCAAGTAACTTTCTCGCAAAGTTTCATTCACATTTGCCTTATTGTTGAAGAGGAGATTTAATTCTGGGATTTTAAAGTGAAAATAGACCCTGCCCACCCATTCATTACTGAGATGACTCAAAATAAACCCCGCCCTGCCACGCCCATATTTATGGGCCAATCAAAATTTCACAAACGAGTTTTGAAGAGGGTCATCAAAGGAACATTCTGGTAAAGTTACAAAATTTCGTGAACAATTTTTGAAAAGGGTTACACAAGAAACATTCCCCTTAAGTTTCATTGAAATCCACACAGTGGTTCAGGACAAGATGTCATTCAAAGATTTCGGGCTTAAAATAAGCCCTACCCTGCAACGTCCAAATTTATGAACCAATCAAAATTTTGTGAACAAATTTTAAAAGGGTCACCCAAGGAACATTCTGGTAAAGTTTCATTCAAATTAGCCCATTGGTTCAGGAGGAGTTGTCATTCAAAGATTTCGGGCTCAAAATAAGCCCCCCCCCCCCCCCCCCCCCCCCAGCCACGCCCATACTTATAGGCCAATCAAAATTTTTCAAACAATTTTTCAAAAAGGTCAGCCAAAGAACATTCTGGTAAAGTTTCATCCAATTTGCCCAAGTGGTTCAGGAGAAGATGTTGTTCAAAGATTTTGGACTCAAAATAAGCCCTGCCCTGCCACGCCCATATTAATGGGCCAATCAATATTTAGTGAACAATTTTTAAAAAGGGTCACCCAAGGAACATTCTGGTAAAGTTTCATTAAAATCAGTCCATTGGTTCAGGAGGAGCTGTCTTTCATAGATATCGGGCTCAAAATAAGCCCTGCCCAGCCACGCCCATATTTATAGGCCAATCAAAATTTTTCAAACAATTTTTTCAAAAAGGTCAGCCAAAGAACATTCTGGTAAAGTTTCATCGAATTTGCCCAAGTGGTTCAGGAGATGTTGTTCAAAGATTTCGGACTCAAAATAAGCCCTGCCCTGCCACGCCCATATTAATGGGCCAATCAATATTTAGTGAACAATTTTTGAAGGGTCACCCAAGGAACATTCTGGTAAAGTTTCATTGAAATCAGCCCAGTGTTTGAGGAAGAGATATCGTTCAAAGATTTCAAAGTGAAAAAATGCCACGCCCATCTTTACGGGCCAATCAGAATTTTGCGAACATTTTTTTTTTAAAGAGGGTCACCCAAGGAACATTCTGGCAAAGTTTCATTGAAATTGGCCCAGTGGTTCAGGAGAAGATGAAGTTTTTAAGATTGTTGTCGACGCACAACAGACTTAGGGTCACCCTAAAAGCTCCCCTTGAGCATGTTAGGCTCAGGTGAGCTAAAAAGGGACTTAATTTGAACATAATATATCTAGAAGCAGCCCTCTTGTAAATATAGGTTGCTCTTTTGGTAGTGAACATTTGTGCCAAGTTTCAAAGGTTTAAATGCCTTCAGAAATTTATACCAAACTTATGTAACCAAAGATATTACAACACATCTAAGTTTTTGCACGAAAATAACATTGATGCCAAGGCATTAGCAATTCCTTGGGTTTTCTCCAAAAACAGCCACGCTAAAGAGGCCAGTGCTTGCTTCACTTGAAAAATATTATGAAAAAGAAATATTCAAAGTTAGAAGATTCTCCCATTAATTTTCCTTTCTTATAAATATTTTATGATATCTGTTGAATTTATCACCAAACAATCAGAAACACATGTGATGTAATGTAGCCTTGATGACAGAATGTGAAAATTTACTCAATGATATTAAATTATTCAAAAATATCAAGTTCATCTTAGATTTACTAGGTAACACAGGGATGAGGCTATTTTGTTTATCCTTTGTTTTCTAAAAGGAAATATTTTTTGGATAGGGTTAAATTCGGACAAGTCAAACTCTCTAACCAATTGTCATGAAAATTGTACCAAAAATTATAGCCACTAGAGAGAAAACAAGAAATTTTCTCATTTAGGCCTCTTTTCATGTTTTTCAATAAATCTAGTGAAAAGGGGATTTTCATGAAGATTGAGACATATTTGTTACTTCTAAAATGAAAACAAGATATTAGCATTCAGATCCCTTTTTAAATGATTTTCAAGCTTTAGTTACACAAAGATTTCAGTCCCATAATTACAATATAATCCAATACCTTGATGTTAATTGCGATCTTATAGATGTGTCTGCTGAGTCTCCCCATGAGACAGATTTGCGTAGTGAATCATTTCTTGACAACACCGGAGTATCCCCTCTTGGTGGTTTACTGGCTTGTGACATAGACTGTGTTAACCTTACACCTTTTCTAGACTTTTGGGATTCCTTTCTCCGTAATAAGTTTGTAGAATTACACACAATCAATAAGAAGTTTTCTGCAAATGTATGTTCTCTACGAGAAAGCTCCACAATTGGAGAGTTAGAGTTTGACAGATCTGGAGCTCGTATATTTCCAATTTTGAGAACTGCAGCACTAAGTGAGGTCATGCTGCCGGTTGCTGTATGATAATCTGATGTTTCATTATCTTGTACATCGAAACTACTTAACACAGATTCCTCTGACCACACGTAATTTGGTAAACGACCAGAATGTAACAATTTTACAAATTCCTCATTTGTGGTGAAAAAACGATGTGTTTCTAATGCAGCATATTTACACCTTTCATTCGCTAACAAATTCAACACACGTGTAAAAGAGATAGATTTCACATTTCCTCCCATGTTAGCATATGAGTTTGTGAAATGCACATCAAATAAATTTGAACCATAGAATTTCAATCTATTTATAGATCCCGACCATGTCCTTGAGCTAGCTGTGTATGAACTGTTTGGTAAACCAATAACAATGTTGTTAAAATCCTCCAAACCTCGCGTAATATTCCACATCATTTCATGGGTAACTGTTTCTACATTTCCATGAGCAAACACTTGTAAACCGACTAGAATGAACTTCTCTAACCACCATATTGCTTTATCACATAACTGATTTAAACTAGTTTTAACCCAATCCAATTCAAAATATAAAGAACCTAATATAGGTTGTAACCACCGGTTTGTGTGTAGTTTTTGTTTTATGCAATTCCAATGTCCAATATGTGTTCGTAAATCCTCACATAAAGCGTTTAAACAGTATATTTTACTGACGGGAATTTCCTGTATAGAATCGTGGGTAACATTATATAATGTACGATATTCCTCCATCACTACCTGTTCTAAATCATTTGTAAAACTCGTCAATGATTTAATACGATACACAGAGTCACGCAGGAGTTCTACCCTAGCCTTTTCTTCCATAATTTGTCGTAGACGTAAATAGCGTTTACCAACTTTTGTTGAATGTTTACAATGAACAAAGCTAATGCTGCCATGTTCTGGACATCTTTTAGCAATGTGATTCCCGGGATTTAAAACCTGAAAAATAAAAATATAAAACTGTTCAACAGCTTGCTCCAGTTGCCCCATCTATCAAGCGTACATTTTTATTAATTGTTCATTTTCAAAATCCCCTTCCTTAAATCAAATATCTTAAAAAGTAGGTATAATTGGTCTGAAAATTATTGTAAATGAATCCTACATAGAGACAATCTTATGAGTTTGTACGACATAGGATTATTGAGAAAATCACATACATCAAAAAGATTTTGTTTCTTATTAGTAAACAAAAAGCAAACTAAACTACCATTCTAATTGACAAACACTTTTTGGTAGTCCATACCATAAAAGGTCGCTTGATTTACTGTACATATTTAGCACGGCTATTCAAACACTTTCCTTAACAGTCCTAGGAGTTCTAGCCCTTGTTATCTTATACTTCAGCGAATATTGAGGAAATGAGGAAACCATAAGTTGGTTGTAATAATGAATTCATCCATTCAAAATGTTTGATATTTTATTGCTCAGTTTTATGATGTTCACTTTTTTCCAATCAATTTTTCAAACTTCAAAATAAAAATCTCTTCAAAATGAAAGAACTGAAAAGTAATTATTGTACCTGAAATGCCCTGCGTAAACATTTGACAGCTTCTTCAGCATCATTTTCACCAAAGACAGCAGCCTCTGTTTGCATGAAATCATCCCTTCCTGACAGGAGGCCATAGGAGAGCCCTGAAAGGTCCCCTAGACTAATGGACCCCTTAATCTCCACTGAACTCCTAGCATTACTCAGTCCCTGCCCCTGGAGTGGAGGTAGGGTGGATAGATCCATGTCCGTCTTCTTCAGATTTTTGTCATCACATACACATCTTTGATGACCTGAAATTATAGATTTTGTTTGTTTGAAAAGGGTTTTACGCGGCTTTCTACAATATTTCAGTTATATTGCGGTGGCTGGAGCACCTAATAATGGATTCCTGGAATTTCTCAGACCAGTACTACCATCACATCCTTTCCTAACCTCCAGCTGCTATTCCACATAGGTCTACAATTATCAACCCATTTGTGGTAGGCAAATAGTTGAAAAGAATGAGTGCCACCATCTGGGATCGAACCCTGAACCTCTAGATTGACAGTCCACCTCGCTACCAACTGAGATATTACTGCTGCTCATGAAATTATAGAAAAATGTCGGATCTAACGCAAAAACAAGAGCACAAAATTTCAACAAAATACATAATAATAATACTAATACAATTTTATATTTTCTGCATTTCTCATAAAAAATGCTCCAGGGCCCTGTTTTACTAAACATCTTACGATTATTTTTTGCATAAGGCAAAAATTAAAGTGGCTTCTATTTGCGTAAGGCAAAAATTAAAGTGGCTTCTACAGTAGTAACTAAATAAGGAATTCTGAAATTTGTCCCTTTAAATTTGAGGTAAATTTTGTCTAAATAATCATTTCAATAATTAACAAGCAAATTCGTTAAATTGATATCCCCCGCCAAACATATTTTCATTTTCAATGGAGTTAATATCAAACTTAGGTACAGGTTATCTTTTATCTACATCAACCTATAGTTTTCAAGAAATAGCGCGGAAACTAATATCACTATGTATGTATATGGCTTAAACAGTCAGGGGGCAGTAACTCTAAATTTGGTGGTCGAACCGGGTAACCCTGACGATATGTGCATGTCCTCTTTGTAGTGAAGCTGTGTGCCAAGTTTCATTAAAATCCAGACTAGAGTTTTCAAGAAATAGCGCGGAAACAAATATCACTCTGTATGTATATGGCTTAAACAGTCAGGGGCAGTAACTCTAAATTCCACGGTCAAACCAGGTAACCCCGACAATATGCGCATGTCCTCATTGTAGTGAAGCTGTGTGCCAAGTTTCATTGAAATCCGGTCTATAGTTTTCAAGAAATAGCGCCGAAACGAATATCACCTTATATGAATATGGCATAAACAATCAGGGGCAGTAACTCTAAATTCCACGGTCGGACCAGGTAACCCCCACAATATGCCCATGTCCTCTTTGTAGTGAAGCTGTGTGCCAAGTTTCAATAAATTCCAGTCTACAGTTTTCAAGAAATGGCGCGGAAACGAATATCACTATGTATGTATATGGCTTAAACAGTCATGGGCAGTAACTCTAAATTCGACTGTCGAACCGGGTAACCCTGATGATTTGCGCATGTCCTCATTGTAGTGAAGCTGTGTGCCAAGTTTCATTGAAATCCGGTCAACAGTTTTCAAGAAATAGTGGGAAACGAATGTCGGATGGACGGACAGACGGACGGACAGACGGACGTACATGGCAAAAACAATATCCCCCCGAAGAATTCTTCGGCGGGGGATAATTAAACAAAAATGACCTCATACTAGAGAAAAAAACCTCACTAAAGTGCTAAAATTTATAACATTTCAATAAATCTAAATGGACTTTTCTTAGTAAATAGTGTAGAGTGTGCTTCTATTAGGGAGGGTGAGCTCATTAGATAAAATATGGTTTGTTTGTTTGAATTAGGTTTTATGAGGCTTAAAACATTATTGCAGTCATATCCCCGCAGCTAGAACACCTAACAATGGGTGTTGGATTATCAACCCAATGGTTGGTAGACAAATAGTCAGAGAGGATGAGTGCAGCCCTTGGGGATCAAACCTGGGACTTCTGGACTGACAGTCCGACGCACTACCAAAGATGAAATATGGTACTCATTACAATCCTTGTTGAAAAAGTTTTAAAAGTGGTATCCTCCCACAGATTAGAAGTGAGTACCAACAAAATAGGATTCAAAAGAAAAACATAATATCTTTATATATAATGTTGTTACTATCTTTAACCTATTGAGTTTATTTAATTGAATTTATTGAAAACTTGACTATATACTCAATAGAATTCTTTGAGAACCAAGTGTCTGGGTGATGAAGAATATCTGATGAATATCTGAGGATTTCATCGTCTGAATTAGTCTAGTCTTACAGCAGGTAATTTGTTATTCAGCAAATAAGAATCTGTCAGAATCACAGATATTGGCAAAGATATCTTCACTTTGTGTCATACATTTGGCACATAAACATGCATACACTCTGAGAATCAGACCTGAATTTCCTACCATATTGTTTCAGTACAAGTAAGGCATTCCTCTGATCAACCAGGGATCTGATGGCTAACTGTCAAAATTCAATTTAATAGAAAATCATCACAAGTCTTATTTTCACTTATGGTTTAAACCTATTTATTCTACATTGACTGGAAAACAAGCTCCTGCAACTTAGATAAATCTCTCTCAATTCTACTTTCTGGATAATTCAGTAGTACTCCCACCAAATGTGTTGGCAAATGAAAGAACCAAGATCGATAGCCTTAAAATGAAAGGCTGGATATCACAAGCTAATATTAACCCTTTCCTGTTTTACAAAATTTTGGACCTGTCCAAATTCAAAGGTTTTGCTGTCAAACATTTAAAAAGGATTTAATTTGAAAAATAGCCTTTCAGTAGGGTAGAAAATAGTGTGGAAAAAGAAGAAATTGCTTGTCAGAAGCAATTTCTTCTTTTTCCACAATGTTTTCTAATCATAAAATCACAGGCATGTAAAAAGCAGGGATTAAACAGCAAAGGGTTAATTGGCAAATCTATGAATAGCAGGGAGACTGAGACTGAGATAAATTTTTTAAAGAAATTTGACCTTGAAAAATGACCACAACTGATGACTTTGAACTTGGTACCTACAGAAAGGTCTTGTCACCAGCTATTATCATGTGAAATATGAAGGCTCTTTGACCTACTATTCAAAAGTTATGAGCAAGGTTAAAAAAGTTAGCCAACACCAACAAAAATGCGAACAATGCCAAGGTGAACATAATATTATGGTCACGCGATAACCGCGATATTGTAAATAAACACTGGATCAATCCATGTTATTGAAAACAGTGTTCATGTCAATTGGCTGTCTTTATTATACTGGAAAAACCTGAAGTAGTTTATCGGAGTGGCGTAGTCGAGTGGATAAGGACGACAGAATTTCGACCAAGCGGACCGAGTTCGATTCTGCATTGCGACATGAAAATGAACTTTTTCAATCTATACATTTAATGGCATTTTTTTTTTTTTTTTTTTTTTTGAAAAATTATGTTAAATGTTGTGCTAATTTTGAAAACGCTTCAAAGGTTATTTGTATTCTTTGGATTGAAAAGATAGATACTATATTTACTTCACCGTGGGGATGAATATAAAGGCCAGCTTAGACAGAGCCTATAACTGCGATTTGGCTATTCGAAGATTCAAAATTTAAAAGATTTCACGCTGATTAATGGAATGCAATAGAAAAAGCAATTGTAGACCAGATGCTATTGTTTCATGGTTCGAAATTTTGTCGCATAGAATCGATAAAGCTTTCTCCGAATGGTATAATCCGGTATATTTAATCCTATGATACATATATAAAAAATTAAGAAACACATAAAAAGGAAATTTATCTGCGTGTATTTGATGATGTAAAAAATTCTTAATTTTCTCAAAAAAAAAAAAAAAAAAAAAAAACAATAACAAAATCTGGCGACGACAGGATACGAACCGGGAGCGTTTTGGTTACAATCAGTCGATAGTCTAGCATGCGTATCCACTGAGCCATCGCAGTCATTTACATACGTCACGGTATTTTAGATATATTATATCAGGTTCTTTTAAGGAAGTTAACATATTTGATAAGTAACCTGCACTACCTATAGAAATATCGATACAACCGTCTAAATGTTAACATTATCGCGTGCAATTTATACCTCAGGTTTTATTCGAAAACAGCTGAGCTAAAAAATGTTTGAAAATGTTTTTCCAACAATATCTTAGAGAGAGCAGATAGTATAGACTGAGCTCAGCCTTCACAGAAATGCAGTAGCAAAAATATTTGGATGTTTTCAAGTGAATATAATTACCTAACCTTAATCATGCTGTTAATGAAATTGTTCTGCTGTACACAGAGCTTTGTCATGAAAATAATTAAGGATAAGTAATCATATTCACTTAAAAAAATCCAAATTTACAGATTAATTGTTGACACAACACAAATTAAAACTGAATCCATTCTGATCACTTAAAATAAAATTCTCAACTTGGAGTATCACAGGGCAAAAACAAATAAGTAAACATTATATTTCCATGGAAACCAATAACTGATTCAAGCTGATTTTCGATCAATTAAGTTGACTTTCAGCAAAGGAGACCGAGGCTCAACTGAATATTTTAATCCTTTAGTATACTTTATACCATTCAAAATAGAAAACCCTTGTAACCACAGACTTGGATATCATTAAATTTATCACTTGACAGCCTTTTCAAATTGTGCATTGTTTGATCGATTAGATTGTTTAGGGTTGAATACTGCTTGCAACATTGTTGCAGTCATATTGTGGCACCTTTTGCAACTACCCATGGCTTCCTTTTGTTTCTCACACCAGTACAAGCTGATCACTTCATCTGAGCCACTAGCTGCCTATCCCAATAAAGTTTACTGCTTATCAATTTCCCAATGGTAGGAGATAAGCAATACTTGTAACAATGACTTGTCAAATATCAGCTGAAAGTTAAATGATGCAAGGTTCTAACTTGCAATCCAAGAGTTGACAGTCAAATGCATTACAGACTGAGCTAACCACGCTTAGTGCTTCAAAGATTTCAAAGTACTAAAGTTTTGTGTTTATTTTGGACCACAGACTGTCAATGCAAATTTGACAACTAGTTCTGGACAATTTAATAAGGTATATCCTATTTTGTGAAAGGGTGTTCAAGTTTTTGAAGTATATTTACAGAGAATACTTGCCCTAATATTTGTACTTATTATCAATTCCTCAATGTAAACCATTCATATTCATATATACCTTACAAACTTGAACATGAGAACACCTAAAGGGGAGTAAAGATCCAATAATTCAATCTTTTTTCATAAAATAAAGTAGTATGATATCAGTCATTTTTGTCTTATCTATTTTTCATTTTGCAGATAAAGAAATTTCTTTAAATAAAAATGCATGTTACTGCATTATTACATACAAAAGTTTCCTTTACAGATTTGTTTTTGCACCTAGACTATTAACTATGCTACAATTAGTTCAAATGTTCATACAGTATAACTTGTGTTAAGCAACCACTAAAGGGACCACCAAAAAGGGGTCGCTTATGAGAATGGTTGTTTAATATATTATTCCAAAATAAATAGAGAAGTGGCTTGGATATCAGATCTACACTGTCTCAGAATTCTTACTGAATCCTATGATATCCGAAGGCTTTAGAATTGTCTCAATGGGTTCCAACAGCCTAGGATTCAACATTATTTTGTTTAAGCATGTCTACTTTTCCGATCTTTTGCTTACAGTGAGGGACTTATCATGATGGTTGCTTAGTAGAAGGAGTTGCACAAGCAATTTCGACTGTTTATTTTAACCCTTGTCATGCTGAACCCAGAATATTCCTGCTTTGGCAGGAGCTATAGACAAACATCAGCCTGCACTTATGTGCAGTCTGATGTTAGTCTACACCACCTGTTTCTCACTTTCAAACCAGAATTGTCAATAGATTGAGTTTTTCAAATAAAAAATGACCTACAGTTGGTACTTTCAGTGTTTTTTGTCCTTTAATTTTGATGACAATTTTTAGCCAAAATTTATTCAGCACAACAAAGGTTAAATGTAAAACCTGCATGTCTACATATCAAGTCACATCATCATAGTAATGTCTACACACATGACATCTAAAACCAATATGTGGTAATTTGCAGAAGACTTCATTTAAACAAGCCAGGATACTCCTAAATTTAGCTTATCTGACCTGCTAATCCAGCCATTATCTTCAATTCAAGGCTCCTTTAAACCTTGTATTTTGAGATTATCTTCATTTTCTATAGATCTGACTCATTAACCTTCTTTTATCAGGGGATTTTGTCAAAAGTTAACATAAAGATAAATATTCTGAACTAGATACTATGTCAACAAAATCAAAAGGGATATTCTTTATGATCAGACAAACATTTTCAGCAAAGTTTCTGAAAGATTGAACCAAGAAAAAGTGAGCTTATAAAGTTTTCAGAGCCTAGGAAATATTATCATTTGATCAAATTATATGAATTGCCTTTATTAGAAATTACTAAGTTAAGTGTGCATAAATATCTAACTATTTTAAATTTTGAAAATGAATATAGTTCCCCTTTAAGACTTTAAATTTAAATCGCAAGTACTTATTAAGAGTGCTCTAAGTTTACCTTGACACTATTGGCTTAAATTTTGTCCATTTGTATAGAACAGATCATAACCCTTATTACATGGGTGTGGAATTTCAATGCCTGACTTACTTGACACGGCCCACCTTAAAATTCAACTTGTCGACAAATACATTTATTTAGGTCACTTATTAATCCTAACATTTATATAAACAAGAGTTGTCCGCGGACAACGTAGCTCGCCCAAGCAGCTGCTTGTCACAAACAGCGCTTGACCAAAGACCGAAGTTCAAAGTGGTTTCTTTCAATGTTAAAGTCCATGATCTAATATATATCTGTTTGAGTAGTAATTAAGAAATATAAAAACTTTTTTGTTTTAATTGCATGTATAAGGTTAGGGTAAAGTGAAAGCCTACAAGCAGATGAGGTTACCAATGGAATTTCTTCATATCAAACATGAAGTTTTTCTTTAATTTTTTTCTAAGTCCTCAAAAGGTCAAGATCAAGGTCAAATTGTGAAGGACCTTGATCTCTGTAGAAGCCTATCACCTAGTGAGTATGTGTATGAAGTAATAATGTCCCTGAGTAAAGCATTTAGAAAGTATAAGCAAGGTTAAATTTTTGGTTAAAGTTTTTCAGTTTAAGTTTTTTCAAGTCCATAAAAAGGTCAAGGTCAAGGTCAAATTGTCAAGGCCCTTGGTTTCTGGTGAAAGCCTTTCATCTGGTGACTATGTATATGAAGTAATGATGTCCCTAGGTTAAAGCATTTAGAAAATATAAGCAAGGTTAAAGTTTTTGGTAAAAGAATTTCAGTAAAAGTATTTCCAAGTTCATTAAAGGTCAAGGTCAAATTATCAAGGACCTTGATCTCTCACAAAAGCCTATCACCTAATGAGTATGTATATGAAGTAATGATGTCCCTAGGTTAAAGCATTCAGAAAATATAAGCTAGGTTAAAGTTTTTGGTTAAAATTTTCAGTTAAGTTTTTCTAAGTCCACAAATGGTAAAGGTCAAGGTCAAATTGTGAAGGACCTTGGTCTCTGGTGAAAGCCAATCACCTGGTGAGTATATATATGAAGCTATGATGTCCCTAGGTTAGAGCATTAAAAAAATATATGCAAGGTTAAAGTTTTTGGTTAAAGTTTTTTGGGTAAAGTTTTTCTAAGTCCACAAAGGGTCAAGGTCAAGGTCAAATTGTGAAGGACCTTTGTCTATGGTGAAAGCCTATCACCTAATGAATGTGCATATGAAGTAATGATGTCTCTAGTTTAAAGCTTACAGAAAATATAAGCAAGGTTAAAGTTTTAGGTTAAAGTTTTTGGTTAAAGTTTTTTTGAAAGGGTCAAGGTCACAGTCTAAAGGTCATTTCGACATGGATGTTGGTCTCAAATAAAAGCCTATGCCCTAATGAGTGTTTCTGTAAAAAATAAAGCCTCTAGGATAAATATTGATAGAAATAAAAAACTTTAACCTAATGCGGACGCCGACACCGACGCTGACGCTGACGCCAACGCCGACATCCGAGGGTATGACAATAGCTCTTCCGAGACTTTCGTCCCGGGCGAGCTAAAAAATAGAAAGCTTTGTTTAAACAGAGAAAACAGAGAAAAATGCTGAGTTCAAGCATTTTCTTAATTAAAAACAATGTTTCTAAAAACTAATCTATTCACTTTATTTCCACACCCCTGTTATAATACTTTAACCATTTCCTGCTATGTTTTGAAATTGCAGACTCACTACATGGTACAAATTGGGAGAGGTTACACATGAAAATGAAAAGTGGGTTTTACCACAGAAACAACCCTTTGAAACAGAAAATAATGCATTAAAAGGTCAACTTCTTTTTACAAGCAATTTCTTCTTTTTACAATTTCAACTTTTCTAAAAAAAGTAATTATATTGTCCACCACATAGGTTGGTTTCATTACAAAATGCACAAACTTTTCATTGACTTCTAGAATATCACATATTCAAACTAGTCATTAGTAATGCTTGATAATTATATCAAGAACTAGAGGCGCTCCAGTCCCTGATTTGCTCCTCAGGCCTTAATCTTCTGATAATGCTTATCAGAGAATGATTAGCCTTTTTATTAAACAAGCCATTAAAATGCAAGTTTCAATATTGAAATCCACCCTTACAAAACACACGCGAAGTTGAACATAAATTAAATAATAACTTCCATTATTTTTATCATAAATGGATTTTTGTTGTTATATATAAATATACTATAAATAAACCTAATGGTATTTACCATGTCTATTTTTAGAATTAGTCTGGGGATTTTCCAATATCTCTTGACATTTTAAGGTAATAGATATGTAGAAAATTTTAGATCTTTCTAGAAAGGCCTTTTGGAAGGTGATTCAGACTCTAGAGTATTCTTATGTTCTATACTATTCCAGATTGTTCTATAGTATTATATAAAGGGGTTCCTACAGCATTCTTGGTTCACTTGATTTAGACTTATGGTTTCATTTAGTAGTACTGTGTTAAACTAAAAGGGGATTTCTTGTTATCTTAAAAGTGTGTTTTAAAGCGTGTTTAATTTTAAATTCGGATATTATTGGACTTATTATTTGTGGACCAGGAACTTAATTAATTTGGATCTAAAATTAAAACTTTAGGATTAACATTCAAGGTATTGTAAATTGTTTTTGTATTAATTTCATATTGTCAATAATTCTGGTATTATTGTCAATAAATATTGTTAATTGTAAAGTTTGTTGCTGGCTTCTTTGTTCGTGTTACATTGGCACGTAACAATTAGGGGGCTCGTCCCGGATACGAACATCAGACAAACAAACAAAACAAAACAAATCAAACAAAAAAATTCTGTATTTAAATCTAGTGTTCAAAATTATTTAAGAAACAAATTTCATATTTCAATTTTGATAAATCTAGAGTGTACTTTCACTATTATTTTTCAAAATCTTACATTCTTTTTTGAATACAGCAACAAGCTACCATGTCTTTTGACTTAGAAAAATTTACGCACGAACCTTCCGTGGAGCTATTGAATTTGGGTAAAAAGTCTGATTTGCTCAATCTTGCCAAGCATTATGAATTAAAAGAAGTCAAGTCCTCATTGCGAAAGCATGAAATTAAAAATATTTTGATTCAATATTTTGTTGATGAGGACATTTTTGATGAAAAGGCTCTATCTCTCATTGTTGATGTTCCATCAGTTGCAAGCTCAAGAGAGCTTGAACTGTTAAAGCTTCAACAAAGGGAGAAGGAATTGGAAATTGAAAGAGAAAGAGCACAATTAGAAATTGAAGAGAAGGAAAGAGAAAGGCAATTTCAAAGGGAAAAGGAAGAAATTGAAAGACAATTTCAAAGAGAAAAGGAAGAGCGAGAAAGAGAAGAAAGAGAACGAGAAGAAGAGAGAGCAGAGAGAGAGCGAGAAAAAGAACGAAAATTTCAATTACAATTAAAAGAATTAGAAATTCAAGATAGAGCAAATCAGCCCAGATATGTGTATAATGACTATTTTGATGTAACAAAACATTTTAGGCTTGTTCCTCAATTTCAAGAAAATGAAATTGATACATATTTCGAACATTTTGAAAAAGTTGCAAATAACTTGAAATGGCCAAAGGAGCAATGGACCTTACTTCTCCAAAGTGTCTTAGTAGGAAAAGCTCGCAATATTTATTCGCAACTTAGAACAGAACAAAGCAATGATTATGATACTGTAAAAGAACTCATTCTCAAAGGTTATGAGCTGGTTCCAGAAGCATACAGACAACAATTTAGAAGTTGTAGAAAAGAATCTGGCCAGACTCACGTTGAATTTGCAAGAAATGAAGAAAAATTATTTGACAGGTGGTGCTATTCTAAGAAAATAGACCAAAATTATGATAATCTTAGACAACTTATATTAATTGAACAATTCAAAAATTGCATTCAATCTGACATTAAGTCACATTTAGATGAAAAAAATGTTGAAACTATACATGAAGCAGCTCGTTTAGCTGATGATTACTACCTTACACACAAAAATTATTTTGTTAATAAAGCAAAACCTGCTTCCTCACATCCCCAAAATAAATCTATGTCTGGTGATTCATCTAGCATGTCTAGTCAATCGAATTCACCTAAACCAAAGTCTACTGGTGAAACCAATGTTCAAAATCCCTTATCTCGAGTACATTGTACTTTTTGTAAAAAACCAGGTCACCTTATTTCAGAATGTTTTAGATTAAAAAGGAAGAAGGAACTGAGTGCAGCCAAACCTACAGGGCTCACTAGCCTTCAGCCTAAATCACAGCCTTCTTTTGAGTTAAATTCAATTGTTAAGGCAGAACCAAATTCTGATTCCTGTATGGAGATTTTTGAACCGTTCATGTTGGATGGTTTTGTATCACTTTCAGGTGATATGTGCCCACCTACCCCTATTAAAATTTTAAGAGACACAGGAGCTTCTCAATCTCTTATTTTAGCAGATGTTCTGCCTTTTTCTGAGAAGACTTCGTCTGGTACTAGTGTCCTTATTCAGGGTGTAGAGTGTGGTATTATTAATGTTCCTCTTCATAAGGTTAATTTGTCCTCGGATTTGGTTACTGGTTCTGTGGTTGTTGGTGTTAAACATTCTTTACCATTTAAAGGTGTACATTTATTGCTAGGCAATGACTTAGCTGGAGATAAGGTTGTTGTTAATCCTCTTGTAACTGACACACCTAATGTAGGTCAAACAGATGATCCTATTTTGCAGGAAATACCTGATTTGTACCCGTCATGTGCAGTAACTCGGGGTATGGCTAAAAAAGCTTCCTTGAAAAAATCAAATGATATTGACTTAACTGATACTTTTGTTGGTCAATATTTCAATGACGAGATTAAAAAGTCTTTTAATCTTAGTCTGCCTGATACTCAGACAGACTCGTCAAAACTTTGTCAGTCATCTCCAAGGTCAAATGACCAAGGTCATGAAATGCATTCAAAGTCAAAGTTAATCCAGGAACAGAAAAATGATCCTGAGATTTCTAGGGGTGTAACAATAGGTCGAACTATCGCTGTATCGTGATAGTTTACCTCGCAATAGCAATAGGTCGATAGCATTTTTTCAAGTCAATAGATATCGCAATAGTTCCTCTGACTATCGATAGTTTACAATAGTTTTTTTATGAAAATGAAAGTAGAACTAAATGTAATAACGATGCTGCCTTTCTGCATGTTTTCATCAGAGAATGAGATCAAATCCAATTCTTTTTCAGGGAATATCTGTTATTAACTTATTTGATCATTTACTTGCCATTGACAAGGTAAACAGCATTATACAAGAACAATATAAAGTTACTGCCTAATAAAAGGTGGAGACTTTAACATTGATTATTATCTACTTTTTCTTTAAAAACAACTATTGTGATAGTATTGCAATAGTTTTCTGACTATTGCAATACAATTCCAATAGCAACTTAACTATCGCAATACTATCATGATACTAATTTTGAACTCAATAGTCACCCCTAGAGATTTCAAAGTTAATCGATAGGGCATTACCCGAAAAAGAAATGTCTCAGAATCCTGTTTGTTACTATAAAAAGAATGGTATTCTGATGAGAAAATGGCGACCATTTGATGTCTCAGCTGATGATGATTGGGCTGTTCATCACCAAATTGTTGTTCCAAAGTCATATCGCCATGAAATACTTAGTATAGCACATGAAAGTCCAATGTCTGGTCATTTAGGTGTAAACAAGACTTATCACAAGATTATGACTCATTTCTTTTGGCCTGGACTTAAATCGGACGTTTCCAAATATTGTAAAAGTTGCCACACTTGTCAAATGGTAGGGAAACCTAACCAAGTTATTCCAAAAGCAAGGTTACAACCCATTCCAGCTTTTGATGAACCTTTCAGTCGAATAATAATAGACTGCGTTGGTCCTTTACCAAAAACCAAGTCAGGTTCTGAATATTTGTTGACAATTATGTGTGCTTCTACTCGCTTCCCAGAAGCAATTCCTTTAAGAAACATTAAGGCAAAGTCAATCGTTAAGGCTCTTGTCAAGTTCTTTACTTTTGTTGGCCTTCCAAAATCAGTTCAGTCTGATCAAGGATCAAACTTCATGTCAGGCATATTCCAACAGGTTATGCATGAATTAGGTATCAAGCAATATCGGTCATCTGCTTATCATCCTGAAAGTCAAGGTGCTTTAGAAAGATTTCATTAGACCCTAAAGAATATGATAAGGTCATATTGTTTCGATACTGAGAAAAATTGGGATGAAGGTATTCATTTGCTATTATTTGCAGTCAGAGAATCTGTTCAAGAATCTCTTGGCTTTAGCCCCTTTGAGTTAGTTTTTGGTCATTCTGTTCGTGGGCCATTAACACTCTTAAAAGAGAAATTTCTTGCTGATGATGAAACACCCTTGAACTTACTACAGTATGTTTCTGACTTCAGAAATAAACTGTCTAGGGCATGTGAGGTTGCTAGGTCAAATCTTAAATCATCTCAGAGCAAAATGAAGGCAAGATATGACAAGCATAGTGTTGATAGGAAATTTGAACCAGGTGATAAAGTCCTTGCTCTTTTGCCAATACCTGGCCGACCCTTACAGGCAAGATATTATGGCCCGTATACTATTGATAAGAAAACAAGTGATTTGAATTATATTATCAATACTCCTGGAAGGCGTAAAAATAAACAAAAGTGTCATGTGAATATTTTAAAAAAGTATTTTGACAGAGATAGCTCTATTTCAAAACCGGTTACAGTTGTAAACACTGTCCCACAAGAATCAAATGTGATTGAATCAGAAGTTAATTCAGACTTTAGTGAAAAATCCGTTCCTGGTCCACCTAAACTTGAGAACTCTGAAATACTAAAGAATCTTGACGACAAACTTTCACATTTGGAGCCATCTCAACGAGAAGAGCTGAAACAGTTGATTAATGAATATGAACACTTGTTTCCTGACATCCCAACAAGAACTGATAAAATATATCATGATGTCATTGTGGAAGATTCTCAACCAATAAAACAACATCCTTATAGAATGAATCCAGTGAAACAAAAAGCCCTTCAAGATGAAGTGAATTACTTATTGGAGAATGACTTTATTGAACCCAGCCAAAGTAATTACAGTTCACCATGTATATTAGTTCCAAAGCCAAATGGAACATACAGAATGTGTACTGACTATCGAAAAGTGAACTCTGTGACAAAAACTGACTCTTTTCCAATACCAAGAATTGATGACTGTATTGACAAAGTCGGTAATTCTAAATATGTCACCAAATTTGACCTTCTCAAAGGATTCTGGCAAGTTCCGCTCACTGATAGGGCTAAAGAAGTATCAGCATTTGCTACTCCAACTGGTCTGTACCAGTACAAAGTTATGCCGTTTGGGATGAAAAATTCTCCTGCGACGTTTCAGCGGCTTGTAAATATGGTTATAGCTGGCTTAGATGGCTGTGACGCATACATTGATGATGTCATCATCTATACAGATACATGGAGTGACCACCTTCAAAGAATCAAACAATTCTTCGACCGTCTCAGTGATGCAAAATTGACTGTTAATCTTGGAAAAACAGAATTTTGTCATGCTACTGTTACTTTCTTAGGACATCTTGTGGGACAGGGTCAAGTTAAACCTTTAGAATCTAAGGTCAATGCTATCTCTGAGTTTCCTGTGCCTGCTACTAAAAAGCAACTGATGCGATTTCTTGGTATGGCTGGCTACTATAGAAAGTTTTGTAAGAATTTTTCTATAATAGCTGAACCTTTAACAAACTTATTAAAGAAAAACGTTAAGTTCAAATGGAATGATAACTGTCAAGTTGCCTTTGATCGCTTGAAAGCCATACTAAAGAGCACACCAGTTCTTTCAGCACCTGATTTTGACAAATGTTTCAAATTAGCTGTTGATGCAAGTGATGTTGGTATTGGTGCTGTTCTTTTGCAAGAAGACGATGATGGTATAGATCATCCAGTTTGTTATTATTCTAAAAAATTAAACAAACATCAGAAAAACTACTCCACCATTGAAAAGGAATGTCTTGCTCTGATTTTGGCAATCCAACATTTTGAAGTTTATTTAACATCTGCAACTTCTCCTATAGTTGTATTCAGTGACCACAATCCCTTAAGTTTTCTTCACAAACTTAAGAGTAAGAACCAAAGATTATTGAGGTGGAGTTTGTCACTTCAAGAATTTGATCTTGATGTAAGACACATTAAAGGAAAAGACAACATTATACCAGATGCTCTGTCAAGAGTCTAAAATTTTGAATTGTCTTATCTTTAATATAAACATTGAATTTAACAGTTACATTTTACTATATTTTTTGTATATATGTATGTATATATGTTTGCATATATAACTCTTTTTCAATTCTTTTGATGAAAATTGTTTGTATTTTCATGCTGGATGTGCAGAAATATTTCAACAAATCATGATATTATCAATTGCGTAAAGTATATTATCATTGTATATGCTAAAGAAAATGCAAAAAGAAAGATTTATTTCATAAACCTTTCTTTTTTCTTTCAAGGGGGAAAGTGTTATATATAAACTATAAATAAACCTAATGGTATTTACCATGTCTATTTTTAGAATTAGTCTGGGGATTTTCCAATATCTCTTGACATTTTAAGGTAATAGATATGTAGAAAATTTTAGATCTTTCTAGAAAGGCCTTTTGGAAGGTGATTCAGACTCTAGAGTATTCTTATGTTCTATACTATTCCAGATTGTTCTATAGTATTACATAAAGGGGTTCCTACAGCATTCTTGGTTCACTTGATTTAGACTTATGGTTTCATTTAGTAGTACTGTGTTAAACTAAAAGGGGATTTCTTGTTATCTTAAAAGTGTGTTTTAAAGCGTGTTTAATTTTAAATTCGGATATTATTGGACTTATTATTTGTGGACCAGGAACTTAATTAATTTGGCTCTAAAATTAAAACTTTAGGATTAACATTCAAGGTATTGTAAATTGTTTTTGTATTAATTTCATATTGTCAATAATTCTGGTATTATTGTCAATAAATATTGTTAATTGTAAAGTTTGTTGCTGGCTTCTTTGTTCGTGTTACATTGGCACGTAACATTGTTTGTTTGAATTGAGTTTAAATGATCTTTCTGTTATATTGCAGAGATTGGAGCATCTAATAATGGATTTGGTATTTCTCTCAAAGTACTACCATTACATCCTTTTCTAGCCTCCAGCTACTATCCCACATGGATCTAGGAATATCAGCCCATTGGTGAGAGACAAAATAGTCCATCATAAATGGAGTGTTGCTTTAAATATAAAAGGCCCGTTTTCCATCCATTTGAAACTAAAACTGTCGCAGAGCGGTCTAATACCACCCACAAGCACTTTGTCAGAATGCAAGTACTATTAGTGCAGGATGTGTTTGTAACAAATATTGAGGTCATATGCAGCATTTGCATGAAGTTTAATGATCAGAGGTCGCTTGGTTTTTGAGGTAGAGTTCAGAAATGAAAATTGAACAAAAATTGACTGTGACCTTGACCTTTGACCTATATGACCCAAAAACATAAGGGCACTTCCTTGGATCATAAGCAACATTTGTATCAAGTTTCATGCTTGTAGGTCACTTGGTTCTTGAGTTAGAGTCCGGAAACGAAAATTGAACAAAGGCTGACTGTGACCTTGACCTTTGACCTACGTAACCCAAAAACAATAGGGCACTTCCTTACGCCATAAGGAACATTTGTATAGTTTCATGATTGTAGGTCATTTGGTTCTTGAGTTAGAAACGAAAAGGTCTAGGGACGGACGGACACATGGATGGACAGACAGACAGACATGGTGAAACCAATATACCCCCCTCTACTTCGTAGGTGGGGGGTATAATGATTTTTGTGGTATGATAAAAGATCACCTTACAATAATTCTTGTACAATTTGGTTTTAATCTATCATCTTATTCATAAGAAAGTGATTTTCAAAGTTTTCACTAAATATCATTAAGTGACCCGTCATGCAAAACAGAACCATCTTGGTAGTGTGTTAAGTGTTGACTCTAGTCAGATTGTGCAGACTGACTAGGGTCGGTTTTACACATTTTACCCATATTCTGAATCTACAATGATTAATCTACTTTCCTGCAAAAGAATTTTTTTGAAATGCCACCTCTGATGTCCTTTGCTGGACCCAAACTCTTTTTCAGATATTTATTTTACAGAGTCCAAGATGGTCCCTTTTTGTGTGACGAGTCACATAGGTTCATTCCAGTGCAATATGGTTGATATTGTGATCATTGAGTTTCCGAGAAAAGTCACTTTTAACCATATATGGAATTTTGTCTTGCCCATAAAGGCCATGACCGTTAACTTTTTCAAAATCAATATAAGAAATAATAATTTATTAAAGTCCCAGTCTGCGTTAAGAGTGAAAAAAAGGCTCTTTCATTTATATTCTTTGAACGTTTTTTCTTGATTTAGTCCTATGAAAGGTGAGTTACATAAAAATACAAATCAATCAACAAAATTAATGACAGCTTTTTTGTGAAACGCATGATCCGTCATATAAAGTAAATATCTAAATAAGATTTTGATCACGTGAAATACGCCCACATGCAGGAGTGGTAAAGAATCGGTATTCAAAATGGTTTCCGAAATGTTGTGAGTCATAAATATTCATCAAGCTTTAGATCACCTTGTCATAATCATTTGCAAAACGGAATATTGGAAAGACAAGTTCAAGCTCATCTTTGAGAATAAAAGTATTTTTTTTATATACATAGTCGTCTAAGATCATTGTCTTGTGTTTCAGAAATGTTCACGAACAAAGATGGGGGCTTTTACTACAATGATCAAGGATCTTTCCAATGATATCTCGTTGACATTCACCCAGTAGTTTCTGAGAAGAAGCTTCTTAAGGAAAAACTTTACAATCAGACAAACACACACACAACGGACATAGACCCAGTGGCTATAGGCTAGTGGAGAAGAGAATGTTCAGAAACTACACATGATTAAAAGTCTCCGTAATAAATGACAATATCAGAATCAGAATAAAATCCAATTACACATGCTACAGGCAGATTGACTATAAATGGTAGTCGAAAATCAATAGAAAAGAAATTGTGGGGAAAAGGCCATTCAAACTCAACAGGGAGTTTTTTTCAGATGGCTAAATACCTGTAGCGTTCCTGTCAATCCATTTGAGCAAGCACAAATATCAATTATCATTCCCTGAAAATTCACATGTAAATATACATATATAAATATATTCTCAATAGTTCAAACTCCTTAGTTAAAAAATTATCGAATTTTGAGAAATTTATTCCTTGATTATCATTTCATAATCAAAGATGAACTTGTGGAGCCTTCTAACTTATAAATTTAACAAGCTATTACCAGCAAAAACATTTTTAGAAATATCCATCAAATTATATTATGAACACATTCATAATTCTGTTGTAGACATAAACAACAAATGGAACATTATAATCTTCTCAGTAGTGCATTAGTAATATGTGTATTCAATCAAGTACACCTTGTCTCCTACACAGACAACATGCCAGAATTATGATATATAAACACGATTACTTGGCAAAAAGTGTCTGATTGTAGTTCAAAACATTTTGTTAATCAGGGGTTTGGATAAGTTCACTTTGATCCTGGACAAGAAGAAAACCACACTTTACTTGTCCAGGGACAATCAGAGAAATTCAGTATTTCAACTGCCCTGGTTTAATCATATTCAAACATATTGAGGCTAGATTTTTTTCAATCTCTCTGATTCTCTCTAAAACATCAAATCATCTATTTGATAATGACTTTGGCAAATAACCTTTAATGTCATCAATCTTAACATTTTTGAAGTCAATCCACAGAAATTTCATGAGGAATGCATGGAACTGAAATAAAGTTCATACCTTCTGAAGATTTGAAGTCTTTGTTTATTTACCATCATATGGAAATGAGCTTTACCCATGAAATACCATATTCCACCCAATTGAAATAATTTTATTTGTATGATAAAACAGTGCCTTATTTAAGCCCCCATCTGTGTTCGAGACAATTTCTGAAATGCAAAACTCTGATCTTTAACGACTTAGTAAACAAAAACTAGATGTTAATTTTCAAAGATATTAGCTTTAATTTGTCATTCCAATATTCAGTAATGCAAATGATTGTGACACAATGATCTAAATATAGCCCTAACTTGATGAATATTTAAGACTTGCAACAATTCAAACTTCAATTTGAATAGAGCCCATTATCACTCCTTCCTATGGGCGTATTTCATGTGACTAAAATCTCATTTACATATATTACTGTATACGGCAGATTATGCGTTTCACATAAAAGCTATATTTTGTTGATTGATTTGTATTTTTATGTAACTCATCTTTCATATCACTAAATCAAGCATAATTGTTCAAAGTATGTTAATGAAATAGCCATTTTTTTACTCTAAACACATACAGGGGCTTTAAAGTTTAAATAATTTGATTGAATTAATTATTTGTAGGTTGAATAGAGGGTAACACTGGTTCAAGTGTTATTTCTACTGTAAACATGTATGGAAAAAACCCACAATGATTTTCAGAGTTTTTTTCTTTGGGTGGGGGTTGCTTAAAGGAAAAAGGTGGTGAGATAAAGTAACTGGATCATGTGTTTAAGGGTTAAAGATTACAGTGGGGATCCAGAGTGGGTTAAACAAATCCCCTCAAACATCTCCCTTCAAACAAACCCCCTTTAGACTTATTATTTCCATTTCACAGAGAACTCAAATTTTGCAAGACAAAGAAAGGGAATCCCCCTATTTACCCCATTTACAGAAATCCATGGTTCAATTTAGGAATACCACAACATTCAGTCTATGGAGATATTATAGTGGGGTTATTCCCCAATCAGTCAGATGTGTTTATCTATTTATACAGGTGTGGCAGGAAGCCAAGCTACCTACCCTTGCGAAAAATAGCCGGCTTAAAGCCGGCTATTTAGCTGCGTAAAAGCCGGCTTTAAGCCGGCTAAAAGCCGGCGGTATTGGCACCTGCGTAAAAGCCGGCTTTTACGCATAGCTGCGTAAACGCAGCTTAATAAAAATTCAAATAGAATTAGCTAGAAAAACGCAGAAATTGTACAGCTTTTACGCAGCTAGCTGCGTTTTTATTAAGAAACTGCGTTTTTTTTACGCAGCACTGCGTTTTTTCTTATACATCTTTCTAGACAATTCCTTAGAAAGCTGCGTATTTTGTGCGTTTTTCAGAGAAAACTGCGTTAAAGCTGCGTTTTTTCTGCGTAAACGCAGCTTTTACGCAGGTGCCAATACCGCCGGCTTTTAGCCGGCTTTTACGCAGCTATTATCCAGCATTAATGCAGCTTTGCGTTTTTTATAAGAAAGCTGCGTTTTTTAAGTGCAGCCCTGCCTATTTTTTACTCGGCTCAATTTTAAAAAATGCAGCTCTTAAATTTTAGTGCTAAAGGTTAAAAAATGTCTCCCTTCTAATGCCTAAGCCACATAATCAAAAAAAATGTAATGAAAATGACTTGACTTTTTGTTCCAAAACATCTGAGCTCAAACAACATATATTTTTAGTATTTTACAGATTTTATTACATTTCAATATGATGATTAAGAATCCCTGTCCTGTTTCCACAACAAAAATCTAGTCAGTCCCTTACCTTTTGGGCTGTCAAATCTAGTGGTGTGAGTGTGTCCTCTATCACAGCCATCTTTCATTTGATAAAACTTAATATGACAACAGTCATTTCTTTCCTTACAATCAGGGATTGATAAGTAGTTCACCTAAATAGGATGAGCACTGGAGGTCAGACTGAAATGATGTAGTTGTGCTGGTGTGAAAAATGCAGGAAATCATATGAAGGTACACCAGTCTCTGTGTTATGACTGCGATGATGCTGAAAGTGGCAAAGCGACAGGCAAAAAACACAACTAGAAGGTGCTTAAGTTACTGATTTCCCCCAAAGGCCTGAATCTAATCGAAATTATTGAAAGAGAATAGTTTGAAATAAAACTTGCATACATCAAGTTATTCAACAATTTTACTTGATTGCCAAATATAACAAGAGGCCAATGACAGCCTTAGAAGCTCATCTGGCTATCAAGTTATCTCTAAATTTAATCTTACATTTCAGGAACTTATTGTTTAAAAAGAATGAATAAATGATAAATCAACTTAGCCAATTTTCTCTCCTTCAATTTGTTTTAAACAACAATCCTTAGGGATCTATTTATATTGTTTTCATGATAAGTCACATAGAACCTGAACCTTCCTTCAAATGCTAATATCATCCTGTGAAAGTTTCGAGACAACTTGGAAATATTTGTTGAGTAAATTGCTTAACTTAGAATGACCCGCGGCCATAGCGCAGTTGGTAGCGTCCCAGACTTCTAATCCAGGGGTCTATATTCGCATGGGTTTGATCCCCTGCAGCGGCACTTATCCTTTCCGACATTTGTCTTCCACCAATGGGTAGATAATCGTAAACCTATGTGGAATAGCAACTGGAGGCTAGGGAAGGGATAGGTGGTAGTACTGGTGTGAGAAATAACAGAAATCCATTGTTGGGTGCTCCAGTCGTCGCAATATAACTGAGAGATTGTGTAAATTAAATTAGAATGATTTGAACAAAAATCCATTAGGCCCCACTTTCCCATGTCTATTCCATCAGATAAGCCTCATTTACTAAAGAAACCTTCATTATGGCCCTACAATCATCCTGCAAAATTTTTAAGGAAATCCTATAATATTTGTGGATTTTATTGCGCAAATAAGAATATTCTGAGCAAAATTCCATAAGAACCCTTTTCCTTTGTTTTCAATTAGATCAGCCTCACATTTTAAAGGAACCTTCCTTGTTTTTCATCTATCATCCTGTGAAAGTTTAATGGAAATCCTATTATATTTGTAGTTTATGGATTGATTGAATGTGGTTTTACGCTGCTTTTGAAAATCTTTCCATTATTTTGCGGTGGCTTGAGCACCGAACAATGGTATTTTTCACCAGTACTACCATTACATACTTTCCTAGCCTTCAGCTGCTATCTCACATAGGTCTATTAATATCAACCCATTGGTGAGAGATAAATAGTCTGAAAGCATGAGTGCCGCCATCGGGGATCAAACCCAGGACCTCTAGATTGACAGTCTGATGCGCTACCAACTGTGCTATGACAGCTGTGATAATATCTGTAGATTTAACTGTGTAAACATTTGCTATGATAGGGCAATGGTGATGGTAGCACGTTGGACTATCATTCAAAAGGTCTAGGGTTCTATTCCCAACAGTGGGCTGATTATTAGTAGACCTAAGTGGGATAGCAGCTGGAAAGAACGTAATGGAAATACTGTTGTGGGAAATACCAAGAATCCATTGTTACGTGCTCCAGCTGCTGCAATATAATTGAAAGATTTCAAAGATTAAACCCAATTCAAATAAACAATTTGTTGTAAACAAGCATAAGTGAGAAAAATCCATTAGATCCCTTTCCCTTTGTTTTCTAACGGATCAGCCCCATTTTCAAAAGGAAATTTCTTGTGGCCTCCTCTGAGAGAATACAGAAAATTTGGTAATACTTGAGCACTTTATCCCATAAATGAGAATATTTGAGCAAAAATCCACAAGGCCCCTTTTTCCATGTTTTCTGACAGATCAGCCCCATGTTTGAAAGGAAACTTCCTTAGGATCTTACAATCATCCTGTGAAGATATCGAGGAAATTCTTAAATATTTGTGGAATTTTTTCTTGTTAACAAGAATGTTCTGAGCAAAATTCCATAAGGCCCTTTTCCTGTGTTTTAAATTGGATTAGCCCTATTTTCAATTGGAACCTTCACTGTAACTCTTCAATCATCCTGTTATAGTTTTAAGGAAATCCAACACAATTTATGAAACTTGATTGAAAGCCATCCTTTATGTTCTAAGAAAATGTAAAGCAGTATGATTTCTGATAGCTTTGCATTGTAATTGGAAATAAACTCAATTTTGTTGCAATTTCAATTCCAGTTCTTTTAATTATTTCTGGGGAGATTTTTGATGGTAAATTTTGTTGATGCACAGACACAAAACCATGATAACAGCTAAAATGGCCTTAAGCCGAAGGCACTCGATGATATTTCCTGTCGAGACACCACACATGTTTACCCTAAAAATGTGTTACCTTGAGTTGTGGCCATGACCTTTAACTTACATACAGTCCTAATGTATTTTTAAAAAGTTTCAGTTAAATTCACCTCTAGTGTTGCCTTCACCTTAAAGTCAGAGATACTGAAAAAGTTTCTTCCAAGAGCAAATATCATTATGGGAAACAATTGTTTGAAATAAGTTCCATCAGGTCATTTATCTTCCAAGGCAGTCATCATCTTTCTTTGACTATCCTCCATCCAGATGTTGAATGTTACAGTAATAACTTTCCTATAACAGAAACAAGGTTTGTAAGAGAAACACCAATACCCAAGAAATGCCCTTGTTAAGCGTAACAGAAACAGTGGAGTAAGATTCATTGAAACTCTTTATTTTTTGTTTATTTATTTACTGTTGCTGAGTTTGACCTCAATTGATGACCTTGGTATCTGCAGATGGGCCCACATCATTTTGTCAACTATGACATGTTGTCAAATACAAAAATTTTGTAAGGTGACATTTCATTGTATTGGTCAAAATTTTTAATGTAATTTCGACCGATTGACATATCTACACATAATTACGATAATTGGTTCTTTTCAATAATTACAATGTACTTAATAGTCAAAGCTTGTTTGTAACTACAGAAAGAGATCAATTTAGTTCTAATCTTAACGAACTAGGGCACTTGAGCGCCTAATTTACTCCACAGGCCTGAATATTCTGATTATGATCAACACAGAATATTTGGGGCCTAGTGGGCTTGAATATACTTGCATTTTGAAACAAATCCTGAAATTCCAACCTGCAATCACAAAAATTTCTTATTTTGACTATTAATGAGAGCACAAACTTAACATTTTTTTTTTTCTTTTTTCAAGACATTTCTGAGGATACAGACATAGTACCTGCAGTCAGTCTCCTCTGCATGGATATGTGTACACAGCCTCAGTGTACATGGTAATATTAAGTTTGTGACATGAGGCTTATTGAAATCATTTAATCCAGTGCATGAAAATTATTCGAATGACATTTTGTCATACAACATTTTCGTAAAAGGAAAGCCTAAAATGACATACTTGGAATGATAAGCCTAAAACATTTGTTCTTTATAGTTTATACAAGTTCTTTTTGTTGACAATATCTGACGAAATTTCATTTTCGACAATGTCAATTGGATATTTTGTTGCATTTTACAGAGATTACAATGGCGAAAATTGAATTTTGCAAATTTGTTTTCCATGAAATATCACAGACCCATTAAATTAATATGCCTAAGATATTATATATATGCATGCCAATCAAAATAATTTTAGATAACAATATTTATCAATGACCTTTTCTTTACAAATAAATTGAAAGATAGAGGCCTTATTTCTTCATCTGGATTCCGAATTCATAGTAAGACCGAAACAAAAATTATTGAAACTTGTATACTTGAGTTTTTATGGCAAAGGGAGATAATCTTTGAATTATTTATCTACCTTGAATCAAGGCAATGGAATTAGATAATTAAATGGATTTAGAATATACTTTTCTAATAAACAAATGTATTCTGGTTATTGTGTTTTAATTACTGTATTTCACACCAAACCTTACATAAGATTGCCTTGTAACTTTAATTGATTTCAAAAGAGAATAAATTAAACTATGAATAAACTAGAAAGCCATGAATGGCTTGTGTCGCTCCACAGGCTTGAATTTCTTGTAATAGCAAATCTAAGTTTTGACTATATTTTTATATATTTTGTGGTCTTCTGATGTTGAAACTATTTTCAAAGTTTCCACTATTATAACATATAGAGAAATGACCTCTGCCCACAAAAGACATATTTTTCATCCAATGACAATAATTTTTGGCTGCATGATAATGGATCACCCAATGATCATACTAATGAAGTTTGATTGATATCCATCATTTATATTCTGAGAAAATGATTTTTGAAGTTTCCACTATATAACATATAGAGAAATGACCTCCGCCCATAAAATACTTATTTTTCATCTGATCACAATAATATTTGGCAGACTGATAAAGAATAACTCAAGGATCATTCCTGTGAAATTTGGTTGATATCTATCACTTAGATTCTGAGAAAATGATTTTCAAAGTTTCCACTATATAACATATAGAGAAATGACCTCCGCCCATAAAATAAATATTTTTTATCTGATCACAATAATTTTTGGTAGACTGATAAAGGATCACCCAAGGACCATTCCTGTGAAATTTGGTTGATATCTATCACTTAGATTCTGAGAAAATGATTTTCAAAGTTTCCACTATATAACATATAGAGAAATGACCTCCGCCCATAAAATAAATATCTTTTATCTGATCACAATAATTTTTTGTAGACTGATTAAGGGTCACCCAAGGATAATTCATGTAAAATTTAATTGGTATCCATCAATTAGAACCTGAGAAAAATCGCTTTTTACCATAATTGGAAATTAGCCACGCCCATTAAATCCATGTTTTTCATTGGATCAAAATTTCTTGAACAACTTTGAAAGAGGATCACCCAAGGATCATTCCTGTGAAGTTTGGTTGAAATCCATCCAGTAGTTTCTGAGGAGAAGATTTTAAAAGAAAAAGTTTACGACCTGACACACGGACGCACGGACGGACGGACGCATGACGGACACAACGCCATGACAATAGCCCCAGTGGCTTTCAGCCAGTGGAGCTAATAAAGAGAGAGAGAGAGGTCTTACTAACCCAACACTGATAATTCCTTTGTTTTCAACTAATTATAGACATTGATTGAAATGGAGAAAGATTCATATTTATTCTTTTTTTCACAAAATGTTTTCCAATAGTAAATGAAATGGTTCTGAACTTTCTACATACAAACTATTCTTGTTGCCATGTGCCTTTTAGCAATGTTTGTTTTTTGTCTATGAATAGATTTAGTTAAATAAAATGTTACTGATATATTTAAATCTTTTACTCTTCTAAGAATTAAATATATAAAACCCATACTGCATCAGTCCATTGCTCATCCTATGACCAGTGGGTTAAGGGTAGATTGAGCATTCCATTGTAGTTTTCCTGTATACAACAATCTTCTAAGTATTTAGCACCTGGCTGAAATTAAAGGAGCAAATATTCAAATGTATTTTTAAATTTTAAAAAAAAATCTTTTTTCCTTACAAAATTTCAAGGAAAAGGGAGATAAACAATAATTTTTTTAACTGCATTTAATGAAGAAAATGTGATGAAATGATATTGATGATATAAATTATATCTATCTTATACAAACAAATTGATTTTAGTGATTGTGTTTATGGCTTGAGCTAGTGTTTGAAATTAAGGAGTCATTCATTCTTAATAGGCCAAAACAACCGAAAAGGCAAAGTGCTTAATTATGAGGAGTAGTTTTCAAGTTTCAGTTTGAATCGACCTCTTGTAGTAATCAAATGAAGGGAAAATTCAATAATTAGAAACATACATCGTTGAAAGTTTCAGTGCTAAACCCAGTTTTGACCACTAAAATTTTCTTTCCAGTGTATCAAAATGACCACTTGGAAGGAATTTCTTTGGGTCAAAATAGGATATTTTCAGCTTTTTCAGGGTCATAACCCTGGTTTAAGGGTCAATCACAAGCCTTGTGTGTTCCAATGTCACTTATTCACACCTGTAAACAGATTACCTTGACCCTTTAACAGATACTTGATTTCCAAAGGCAATTAATTAGGTATACATTTAACTAATTAAGAAGTCCTACTAACCCAACACTGAACATGAACCTTGTTGATTTATTGGTGTAAATGGAGAAAGATACAAGGGGTTCTTCTTTTCACACAATATTTTCCAACAGATCATTAAATTTGATGATTCTGATATTTTTTTTCCATACAAGCTAATTTAGTTGTCTTTTGGCTACCAAACTAGTAGGTTTTTGTCTAGGAATAGGTTTAGTTAAATAAAAGTATGATTAAGGTATTCTTTTACTCTTCTAATAATTCAATATTTTAATTACCCATACTGCAATATTACATTGCTTTTCCTTTGACCAGTGGGTTAGGGGTAGATTGAATCAACATTCCATTGTTCATTTCCTGTATACAACTATCATCTAATAAGTATTTAGCACCTGCCTGAAATTTAAAGGAGCAATTATTTAGATATTTTTTTATATTAAACTTTTTTTCATTCAAAATTATAAACAAGGGTTACAAAAAAATCATTTATTCACATCTTTTCAAATATTTCTGTGAAAGAAAATATGAAGAAAGTACTACACAGTTAAATATTACTTGAGATTGCTTTTGAAAAAGGAAATGCATTGATGATAATAATTTTCATGTGTGGAATCACTTTCAAAATGTGTCCTCCATTTTATGGGATTGTGTATTGAGTCAGCCACTTACATAAAAGGATTGAAGGTGAATCTATCCCAATTCTAACATTCATAGAACCTATACTGACAAACAATAATAAAATTAGCATGTTTCTCTTACTGTTTGATAATGAAATATAAGAAAGATTACCTGTAAGGTGCTTATACAGTTTTTATGTCATGATTCCTTTATGGAGCCATTTTTCAAAATGGTGCCAGTTTGCTTGGAAATAACAGTTTCTGATTGGCTATTAAAGTCACATGATCTTTTAAATCAGGTACTCCAAGGGAGATAAATTTATCCCTTTATTTAAGGCATCCTTATATACTAAGAAGACACAGTTGAAAACTATATGGAAAAAATACCCCTTTTCTATTTTAGATTTTTTGAGAAGTGTACCTTTGATCTGCATTTCAAAACAAAATTTACTTTCTTGAAACCAGTAAAAAAATCAAAGAATACCAAGGTATTATTTTGAAATGAGACATAGGTATTGAAACATTTTGTAATATTGATTGTTTATTTGGTGGGTGGGTGGATGGATGGATGGATGGATGGATGGATGGATGGATGGATGGATGGATGGATGGATGGATGGATGGATGGATGGATGGATGGATGGATGGATGGATGGATGGATGGATGGATGGATGGATGGATGGATGGATGGATGGATGGATGGATGGATGGATGGATGGATGGATGGATGGAGGGAGGGAGGGAGGGAGGGAGGGAGGGAGGGATGGATGGGGTGAATGGTTAAGTGGGTGGGTAAATGGATGGGTGGATGGGTAGATTGAGAGAGACAAACATACAGACAGATGGTGGGTTAGGAGAAAGATAGTGTAGTTTGGTTTTAGTTAGTAGTAAGGATCAATGAATGGCTAGGAGAAAGGGTGAGATAAAGGGAAGATTGTCTATTGGTTTTGCTTCATCTATGACTTAGCTATAAGAAGGTTGTATATCAAAGGCTTTTTGTCATAACTCTAGCACCCTGGGGGGATATAATTGGTGATAACCAATGCATGACAATGGGCATTATGATTGGTTAACACCTATAATGCACTATGTTGGAGCATAAGTCTTTTCACATATGATTGACAAACTAGATATATGCACAGATATGCAGTCTGATCTTAGCCTACATTACATGATATCTTCTAATTCATTGTTGAAAAAACAAAACTTTCACTGGTTGGAAGTTAAAAAAAGGCAATTTGTTTCAATACTATAAACAACAACAGGATTTTAAGGGTTTAAATCAATATTCATTATTGTTACTTTAGGTGATATAAAAGTTTCAATTCATTCAAATATCTGGTTAATTTTTAATCTATTTTGTAATATGGTGATTTACACAAAACTGCTACTTTATATATATTCACAAGCAATTAAAAGGGTAAAATAAAAAGTGCCATTTTTTTCTATGTCTATCAAAGTTTGATTTATTTGTCTTCCCTAAAACAAATACGCACCTTTGAAAGCTGCGTAAAAGCTGCGTATTTACTTTTCAAGATGTCAAATTTAACCTTCATTAAATACGCAGCTTCTGCACAGCTTCCACAAACTGGGTAATTTATAATTGAAACCTGAAAGAAGAATACGCAGCTTGTAAAGAAAAAGATTCAGCTTTTACGCAGCTCTTTCATAAAAGACGCAGCTTCTGTACAGCTTCAAATAATAAAACGCAGCTTAAGCACAGCTTTCTGAAAAATACGCAGCTTTACTGAAAACTTTTCAAAAATACGCAGCTCTTGTGCTGTTTTTCTGTATTTGGGCAGAAAAGCTGGTTAAAAGCCGGCTTTTATCCAGCTTTTACGCAGAGCTGCGTTTATTTTTCGCACGGGTACTTCTCACAGACTCTACTTGATGCCAGGTAATTACCTAATATTAACACAATATACCTATGTTTTAAACACTTAAGGACGATTTCGGGAGTTCGTTCTTGCGCAACGTCTTTGCGCATCGAACTCTTCAAAAAAGAGTATGCGCTCCAAACTTGCACTGATCTCGGAAGTAACAAAAACACTACAAAGCCCCTTATAATTTACAAAATTCGCGGAAAATGCTTTCATGAAGACGATTTATTATTCCTACCACTAAAACATAATTATATAAATTATCGCAGCCATTTTATTTAATAGAAATAAAGGATATGACGTCAGCGTCGTTTTTGTAGGTATTTGTGACGTTAACGTTCCCGCGCATAATCAGACACCAAACAACGTTATCAGTCGTATATTCGATAGCTATATAGAACCGTCACATTTCATTTTGACCGGGGGTTAATTTTTGAAAGGTGAACCATGATAAACGATCCTGTCGTAGTGAAATGACCTTGTCAGATTTTTAATTTTCAATTTTTTGGATTACAGTCAAACCTGTCTTAGCGGCCACCTGTATTCAGCAAGCAACCTGTCTTAAGCAAGCAGCCACCAAGTTCCCAAATTAAGCAGCTGCATTGAAATTGACCTGTATTAAGCAAGCACCTGTCTTAAGCAAGCACTTTTTAAATGTCCCTTGGGTGCTTGCTTAAAACAGGCTTGACTGTATTTTTTAACAGACCTGTGTGTATTTGAAATTTTATTGGGGGATGGGGGTGTGAGCGAGATAGATGAACTTGATCTTTTCATATGACTTCGATCAGGGAATTTGATGGTGCTTATTGAAAAGATTAATTATTATTCCATACGTGAGTATTCTATTTTCAACTGGCTTGAAGATTTTTGAAAACACTAGATTTTTGCGTAATTTATGTAACGTTGGCCTTGACATATGACCTTGACCTTTTCATATGAATTGACCTTGGGATTCGTTGACGCAACACAAAGTGATACCCAAATTGTTGAGGAATTCAACTCCATAATCGATTAATTTAAGAAGGATTGAATATCATTGATTTTGTACATAAAATTGGTACGAGAAAATGAATCTGGAGTGATTTTTTTCCTTAGCGTCAAAACTGGGAGACCTAGAATTTTGCATTTTTTTTCAAAAATTAGCACGGTGACCATACCTTTTTTATATCAATATCACACGAACATATAATTATCTACAAAATATAGAAAAAATAAAATTTTCTATCTCAGAGTTTTTGAGAAATTTGATCAAAAGTTATAAATTTTGAAAATATTCTCGTTCATTTTCGATATACCAGTTTTTACGCATTGGGAAAAAATACGTAAAAAATTATTATTTTTCCTTTCAATCGATAATTGTGTATTGGATTCAGTGCAAATAACTTCCTTTCTATGAAATTAAAATAAAATTGTTATTAGTTATTTGATAAGATTTGATTGTGTTACGTTTTTTTGTAATTACCAAGAAATGAAAATCTGCGAGAAATCGGACAAAAATTTACTCGATACCTATGACATTCTATGACGTTTTACGAAAAATCTGATTCGGTGACCCCCTTTTTTCTTTCCATTTTTGCA
Source organism: Fragum whitleyi (assembly GCA_948146395.1). Taxonomy (NCBI): domain Eukaryota; kingdom Metazoa; phylum Mollusca; class Bivalvia; order Cardiida; family Cardiidae; genus Fragum; species Fragum whitleyi. The sequence continues at coordinate 5,098,138 of OX411555.1, read as the reverse complement.
ATCGGCATACTTTAATCTACAAAATATCAAAAAACAAAAAAATTCTATCTCAGAAAATTAATTCTAGCAATCGTCCTTAAACCCTTGTCATGCTGTATCCCAAATTTTCATGCTTTGGCAGGAGGTTTAGACAATGATCAGCCTTCACATGTGCAGTCTGATCTTAATCAACTTCACCTGATTTTCTAGATCTGTGGTAAAGCAGACTAATATAGTTGGTATGTGCTTCGTCCCAGTTCCATATCTATGTTTGCATTACGCTCAATTAAAACCTTTAACATTCATGACCCAAAGACAATAGTTCACCTTGAGTTATGGACAACAATTGTGCAAAGTTTCATGATTCTAGGTCTCTTTGTTCTTGAGTCAGAGTCCCGAAACGAAATAGGTCTATAGACAGGAAGATGGATGGACAGACAGATAGAAAGGGTTAACCCAATATACCTCCTTATACTAAGTAGGTGTGGGGTATAAAAAGAGAAACCAGTACTTTCAGTACTGTGTTTTTATTGCAATTTAAGCCATGTTTTAATTCAGCAAAACAAAGGTCCCTTATTGAGAGAACTGCTGTGCATCATCAATTAAAACTTGTGGAATAGGTGTGTGGCAACCATCAATCTGAAGCTGTGACTGACCTATGAATGTTGGCCAAACAATGTCACCATAGCCACCAAATAATGCCTTGACCCAAACATCAGCCAACTTTAAACCAGGCAATGTTGGTCAAATGGTACATACTACTGATAAAAATTTAATAAATAGCCAGTGAGCTCAGCGTCAACACAACATTGGCTTAACCAGTAGCTCATGCCAACATCTACCCTACATCAACCAAACCCTCATTGTTGGACCAAGATTGGCCCAATGTCTCATTATTATTGCCACTGGGCTAATGTTGGTCTAATAGAAAAATGACGATCCAAGGAAGTATCACCAGTGACCTGTTGGACAAATGTTTGCCCACCTGTTTGTGCAATGAGCAAATAGACAAACAAAATACCTTGCATATTAACAAAATAACTTATTACTTGTCAAGACCACTTGTGCTTTTTTCCCAATTTCTGCATCAGAAGACTGTCTGTATATCAAAACCTTAAGCCATTAATCTGTCAAAAATGTATTAGCTAAACATCCGAATTAATGATTACCTGTTACCATTGAAATAAGTCATGTGGATACAACAGCCATACAAGCTACAACAAGCCTTAATTTCTTGAATTTCAACTGTTGCCCATCATCAAAGACAAGTGCAACGAATCCCTTGTGGGCCAAATAACAGGGATATGCTGCTTGTGTATGGGTCAGGGGTTCAAGGTTTTAATGCAAGTCTGGGACTCACACACTTGTAGTTAGGACTGTCAATTATTTGATGAGAGTCCCATTGACCCTTTGGGAACAAACTTCAGAAAAGACTTGAAGACTGTTTGAACAGACTTCAAATCATTACTGAAGTTGATCCACAAAAAAAACATATTCATCCACTGACTTGTTTAGCTTAATCCAGAGATATTTCCGTATTTAGACCAAAAAAAAAAAGGATACCTAAGAAGGAATAGTCTAAATTCAAAGTAGGGACTCCTAAAACCTTAAGCATATCACCCCATAGGCCTTACTTTCCAGTCCTCTGGCCCCCATTTGGCTGGGGTTTGCATAGGGGAAGGGCCTGGGGCCCACACTATGGAGAAAAATGTGTTCAATTAGCTGTTACAGGGTAAAATCTTCAGTTGTGTATGAAGGGAAATTTTAGGGAAAATATTCCAAGTTGGGAAGGGGCCGATATTTGGCCTTACTTTCTGAGTAAAAAACAGACCATTGGAGGAGGATAAATGGCAAGGCCCAATTTCTAAGGCAGTCGTCCTCCCGGACGAGTGAAAAATAAATGGCATAAGATAATTATGTATAGTGTCAGGATAAAAACAGATAAAATACAGAAAAGACGCTTCAAAAAAGTGCATGGTGACAGAAGTTCGCAACAAATTGAACTGTAAACAGTCATGTACTTTGATTTCTAAAAATAAAACTTCTGGTTTTCAAATGATATAACCCGGTATCCGACATTCATAAACACTAATCGATCTGGCAATTAAGGAAACTATCAAAAATAAAAAAGAAAGATCTCCTACATCTTTTGTCGCATATAGCCACAATCATTGAATTTTACCTGTAAAAATCCATGGTATTGTATGTCTACGAATGAGGTTTACATCACTTGTACTGTTCGTTTTACCTGTACAGTAGAATCCTTTTATCAGCAACTCGGATGATAGGGATTTTCGGTTATTAGCAACTTTATCTCCAGCACAAAACCATTTGTTCTTTAGCCTATTCAAAATTCGTCGGATAATCTCAACTCTGATAATAGAAACTCCCGGATAATAGAAACAAATTATTTGCACCAGGACCCTTTTTTAACGGATATAAGAAACTATCGGGAGTTAACATCGGGACATAAAAATATTTACATGCAAATTAACGAGTTTGACTTTGATTTCCTGGCGTCGCTGCAGGTCCGAAAGTATACATAGACGCGTCAACATGTCAAGTTGTTGATCGCACCTTTACCTGTTTCTTAATTGTTATTTGATCGTGTTGATTAAGTGTTTGAACTAATGCTCTGCTTTGCATTTTCTTTAATTTTTTCGAGTGTTGCCGACAGTTATTCAGACGAACGATTTCATTGCGCCTGTCTTCTAATTCCATTTTTTCAATCTTTTGGATAAAAGCAAATAGTGCCTGCAAATATCGCCGTGGTTAGAAAAAGGTCATGAAATCATTCCATAGCGCCGAAATATTACTTTCTTCAAATTTAAAATTATAATCCTTATCAAAATATCCAAGTGATAAAGATTAACTTTCATGTCTGATCCATTTTGGATATGACATCACTCTATAAATTTCTTGGGGAATGACCCGACTTCAAACGCGCCGCCAAATTCCTGGCCCAGTCGAGGACGTCTGTGTTTTCACAATGACACGCTTTTCTCTCGAGTGTACTCGACAGCCTTGTTAAATCGCATAAATAGTGGAATTTTACATGTTACCTTTAAAAGGGTAATTTGTGTTCGCAAACCATATTCACGTCGGAACTTACCGATTGGCATCCTTGAGATGTGAAAGCTGTTGGTCCTCTGGATGATTGATTGTAAAGACTTAAATAAATATCAAAACTACTTTTTTTCAATGTTCATACAATTAAAATGGGACACAAAAATAAGCAATCAATCGAAATTGGCAAAATGTTTATACATGTATGCGTTGACTCTAATGCCGACAACGTACTTGTACACTTCTGAGATAGGGATACTGACTGAAACGCTATTATCGGATAATAGAAACATTGGCTCAATAGCAACTTTAATTCTGGAAAATAGGTGTTGCCATTTAGCGGATTCCTCTGTATTTATGACCTGGAATTATATTTTGGATGTTGCTACAGATACAAAACATGTTCTTCAAAGATTCCTAGACCTATTGTAGGGCAAGTGACATTCAAAACCGGACAAGTTACTTTTTCAAGTCACTTGTCCTGCAGGACGAGTGCATTTTTCTGAATTCTTTGGACCCTGTATTGAGTTTTTGGGTGCATGTGATATCTTTACACAATTTTGTACTTGACTTTCTTAAGTGCGCAGGATTAGCTGAAAGCACTGTACATGCACGAAAACTTGAGGTGAAGAGAGTTCTTGGGAAAAAGAGCTTTCAAGATAATTCGTTTTAGAGTATGGGATGTTCAGCTCAAGATTTCTGGTTGAGGAGAGGTGGTGATTGTCGACAGCTGCTTTTTAAGAAAAAGATTCAGTGGCAGCAAGAGGATTCAGTGGCAGCAATACAGAACTTACGGCACTTTGATTTTCAGAGAACCTAGCATCATTTGAAGTTGCTCAGTCAGAAGCTAAGTAATTGATAGGCAGATCAAAACTAGAAAGGACAAGAGGCTTAAAGTTGTTATTGTTTCGAAATGTAAAACAATAAAATTCACGAAATTAATATATTTACAGTAAGGCTTACCTTATTTCTTCAGAATTTTAAATAAGTTACATCTACCGAGTAGTCATAATCGCAGGTAAACAATGATCACGTGACTTAAATATTTCCACTGTATACCATCAGCGACGATGTTTTATATACAAACAGGTCCAATAGATTTATATTCGAACATAGATTGGTCCCATTGTCGACTATCAGAAAAGCCTCATACATGAGTAGACTGGTCCCACTGTCGACTATCATAAAAGCTTCATACATGAGTCGACAGCAGTACCAGTCTAATACATGAGTCGACAGTTGAACCAGTCTATATTCGAACACTAAAACTCGACACAGATTTCATAAACCATAATTAATTAATCATATTTTGATTAATTTGAATACAATCTAGAAAAGTAAAGTTGTAAAAAATTTTTTCAATTGCATAATGTCAGTGTAAATAGCTGATTTTTTAATTTTTAATTGTTTAAATAGGTTATTAAAAAATTTTTTTTTTTGATTAATAAGAAAGCCTTTTAAATGTAATATGACTAACAACATGTGTTATAAGTCACTAAAATACCCATTATGAAAATAAGTGTTTAAAGAACGCGAAATACAAAAGAAGAATTCCGGAAGTGGAAACATACAACGAGGGAAAACAAACAAAAAGGGCCAAAAGAAGCTAAGATTAGCTTATGCACCTAGTGCAATAGGCCTCTACCAACTATGTGAACTATGTGACTCTTCTATGACGTTTTTTCTATGCAGAATTACACCGAATTACACCAAATTTCATCGAATTACAGTACAAAAATGCAACGCTAACATGATGACTTTTAAAGATAATATTTTAAATGAAAAGAAATTTGAGGGAGATGTAGAATTAAATGTTTGAATCATGAATTTCTTTTGAGATCATTGAATTTCACCCGACAATTTGTAGGCTAAATTAGTGAAGGAAAAACCGAGTTACACCTTTTCTGACAACTAATCCTCCTTAAGCAATTCAAATCTGTATTTACTAAAACCACATTTTAAGGAGATCTTCCAACAACAAGACTGAAGGCTAAAACAACAATTGAACCAATCATCATAAACGAATATGGCCTATATAAACTCTTAATGAAAATAAATACAAATAAGGCATCAGGACCAGACCAAATACCAAACAAAATTCTCAAGGAATGTGCTAAAGAACTAGCCCCATCTCTACAGATAATAATGCAGAAATCCATTGACACAGGAGAGCTACCCAAAGACTGGAGGAATGCAAATATCTCAAGCATTTTCAAGAAGGGAGATAAACATCTGGCAGAAAATTACAAACCAGTATCCCTTACATCAGTTCCTTGTAGGATACTTGAACACATCATCTGTAGACATTTGCTTAAACATCTTGAACAAAACCAAATTCTTACAGACCTCAACCATGGATTTAGATCAGGATAATCATGTGAAACCCAACTGATAACAACAATAAATGACTTCTTATCTGAAAATGACAAAGGCAACCATGTCGATGTGGCTATCCTAGATTTTTCGAAAGCCTTTGATACAGTCCCACATGATAAATTATTACACAATCTCTACCAATATGGAATTTATGGAAACATTCACAAAAAGGCTTTCAAACTTCTTAACAAAAAGAACAATGAGAACAGTAGTGGATGGGGAGTTCTCAGAAGAAACAACAGTAGATTCGGGTGTACCTCAAGGAATTGTATTAGGCCCGCTGATATTTTTATGTCACATAAATGACCTCCCAGATGAAGTCACACCATCAGTGCGGTTCTTTGCAGATGATTGCCTCCTGTACCGAACCATCAAGAAAAATGAAGACCATAAAAAACTTCAAAAGGACTTATAAAACTTAGAAGTTTTGGCAGATAAATGGGGAATGAGATTCAATGCCAAAAAGTGCTACATAATGTCAATCTACGAACTAAATAATCACATTCTTCAAGAAGTACAGGGCAATCCATACCTCGGACTACAAATCTCTAACGATCTAAAATGGAACAAGCATATCAAAATTGTCTCAAACAAAGCCAACTCTAGTCTTGGATTACTAAAAAGGAATCTAAAGAAAGTACCAGAATCTTGCAGGAAAACGGCATACATAACATTAGTAAGATCTATCATGGAATTATGGAGCAACAATCTGGGGCCCCTACCAACAATCAGACATAGATAAACTGGAGAAAATCCAAAACAAAGCTATACGATTCATCAAAAACGACTATAGAACTAGACAGCCAGGAACTTTTAATCGCTTCAAAAGAGAACTGGAACTTGAGCCCCTAGAAGAAAGAAAAAAAAAATCTGCGACTTGTTCTAATGTACAAGGTGGTTGAGGGGTTAGTACCGTCCCTGCCTGCATCAAAATTCCTCACATTCCAAAGGCCATAAAGGTCAATTAGAACAAAGAAATAAACTGATCACATCAGCACAAACATAGTCGAAAAACATGTTTGCAACAACGCAAACAGCCTAGTCATACCCGCAGCAAAAACACCACAATACAAGCATTCATTCTTTGTTAACACTACTATCCAGTGGAATCACCTGCCAAATGCAACAGTGCATGCAGGCTCGTTAGCGACCTTTAAGACGGCCCTCAAAAACGAGAGCCAGTGATACGGCAACACACACTTCCGTTGTATAAAAGCCTTTTAAGGATTCTACAACGTACACATACAGATACAGATATGGAGAAAGATATAAACCGAATTACACTTAATGAAGTATTTAGGGTATAAACCAAATTATACTTTATGAATTGTTTACACTGCATTGATTATGTATTAATTTACCTAAAACAGTTATTTAAATAATAAATGAAATCTTAAGCATCCAGTGCATTTGAGCACTGTTTATAGAACAGTAACAGTATGATGTAAGTGAAATTCGGTGACATCAAATAAACATATGGGATTGAAACATTCCAATAAAACATCACCCGCATATTAATTAAGATTTATTATTCCATAAAAATGATTGATATTTATAGAATAGGGACCACATTTAACCTATATTTGTAATGTAATTCGGATTTCAGGTGTAATTCGGGTTTTCTACGCACCCCTTCTATGACCTTCAATTACTGGAAAACTGGGAAATTTGCAGCAAACTTTATATTTCCTAAGGAATGATACAGAGGGAGAAATATTTCCATCGCAGCTATTTACGAGTTGCTATCTTTATTTTGTTAAATCAAATTTGAACGCACACTTATACGGGAAGGGCTTTTAAATACATTGGAAACGTGCACTACTAATGATTTTGTAGTTCTGGGTTACACTTGAATATCTTTCTTTTCGTGCAGCTTTATTTTAAAACCAACCTCTTACGAATCCATTTAATATTCCAAATTATAATATGACTTACGTCGCCGGAGTGAAATAATCCCGTAGAATATTTTTGATATTACACGGGTGTTATTACACTAGTGGAATAACTATGCAAATGAGCTCAGAACGAATAGTAACGCTATTTTTGTAACTGCAAAAATGACGTTATAATCTATGTTTTGTGACGTCATTTTTGAACGGCTTTTTAAGTTTTGCGGAAAATTGAAACGTTGAATTTCAAGAATTTTGACGGTTTTCCGCTAAAATTCGGGTCATGTTATAAACAGAATATAAAATTTGTGCTCATAAAATACAGAATGTATTAAACTCGTCATCCTCGCGCAGCCTCGTTTTTATCTGTTTATAGATGACTCGTTTAATAAATTCAGTATTCAATGACCACTCTTTCAATATCCTCTATTTCATGAATTATTGAACGCACGAAATACCCCTTTTATGGATATATCTTCATCACAAAGATATGATAAAAGTTATATGAATTTACGTCATACCATATGTCACCTACGACGCTTAATTGTCACCAGTACAATGTTTATTAAGTGCACATGTTCTAACTTATATAATCTACTTCAGTGTTATACCGCTATCTATTCTGGGATATAAGGTATAATTAAAACCCTTTCTAAAATCATAAACACACATGAAATTAAACTCAACCCTACATTTATATACTCACGAACAATGAAAACGCACCACCTGCATATTTCTCGTATAATTATTTATTGCACCAAACTTCAGACAGAGATATTACCAATGTAAATACATTCGACCATTGGACCATTTACTACACAATAATGTTAGAGTAAGCCCTGAAACGGTTGAGGGTTTTTGAAACTATGACTTAAGAAAAAAAGTTAGAAAACGTTAATCGTATATATCTGCAAAGTAGGTTTGCAAACCCTTTCAGTCATTCGTTTTTTGGTAACATAACCTCTAACTTAGTACAAAATACTGGCTATCACTTTGTAGAACGGTAGCTATAGTCTAGATAGTTGACTCTTGCATAGACTAGCACTCATAACTTTTTAGGTCTACACCGTGCCTTCGGCGTACCTGATGGTCCTACACATGCCGTTTGGATTTCAAATCACTCAAAAACACGAGTACCAAAAGGTAATTTACGATTCTTTGATTTTAATGAAAAAATGACATGCTGTTCTTAGTTAATTCCATTCCATATTAAAGTTGGAATACTTTACTGCTTTTAGTTGAGAACAAATGCGAATGCTTATGCTGTTTTTTTTTTGTTGTTCTTTTTTCATTCTCTAGGAAACAGTACTTTTAATTATGCAATTTAAAACTTGTTTCAAAAGTACAATTGAATGAGCAAGTCAAAACGACCTTTTTAGTGACCACCAAAAAACAGCGACGTCTAATGGTTGGTGTCTGGACATGCAATGGCTATATGTTCCTTCATAGGTTCAAAGACGATTAAAAAGGAGTAGATTGAAAATTTTATAGTTTAGGACAGTTTATGCAAGTTTTTTGGGTGGTGCGTTTTCATTGCACTTGAGTATTACTCAAGTTTTATAAAGCAATGTGAAAAACAACAGTGCTACAAGGGGCTTGTGCTTTAATATTTTTACAATTCTAAATGAGTATCAGATATATCACAAGGGCCAAACATTTTCACAATCATCGCAATGTCACAAACAATTTATTCAACGTGGTGGTCATTATGTGCTCAACGATTTTTTTTTTCATTTTTTATTTTCACTTTTTGCAAGAATACATTTCCTTGTCTCACTGTGTTGATTACGAAGTGATAATAATAATGTAAGGAATATTGACGTCCTACAAACAGTGAATATTTTGATTTTGTGGTGTCTTGACAATAATTTGGTTAAAACTGGTTAAGTTTTCTCGATTTTTCTTGTCGGTAAATTTATAAGCCTTTAAATATCCTGCATTTACTAAAACTTTATCACTTAATGCGAGTTAAAACAGCAAAAAATACAAACTGTGGAAATATAATTTTCATAATTCGTGCCATTATCCGGTCCTGAGGTGATAATATCAGTATAATTACCTTTTTTACAGAAGTCTCCATTTTTACTATATAAAATAAATTTACCTAAACTGTAATTTACCGAAGTTACTATCACCAAGAAAAACACATAGAAACTATCTATATGATAATAGATGAAATTGAGAGTATCATAGGCACGTTAGACATCAATAAGGCGGTAAGTCATATCTAATTAGCCACAGGTTACTCAAAAATGTTAAATCAAGCATTTCGTTACTATTATTTAGTTGAGTTAACAGGTCAATAAGAGTTTGTTTCCAAGGATGTGGAAGGAATCATTGGTAAATCCCTTATTTAAAAAGGAGATATATATCCCTAGTAAGAAATTATCATCCTGTTTCTTTATTAAGTTGTATCGGAAAACTCATAGGGGTGTCCGTAAACACCTCCACAAATATTTGTATCTTAACAATTTAATCTATGCAACACAGGTCAGGACAACTACGTGGCCATTCAATTGTTTATCAATTACCAAAATATATCACCAAATTGTTTCGTCTCTTGATCCAAAATACAACTTATGCATGTATGGTATGGACCGAGTCTAGCATAAAGGCTTGATTTTCAAACTTTGTTAGCCCTGGGTCTGCAATCCAGTTATCCGTTGGTTCTAAGGTAATTATCAGGTCGATCTCAGTCAGTAATTTTAAACACTGATTGTTCAAGTTTGATGTCAATTAATGTTAGCGTCACACATGGCTTTGTATAAGGTCAGTTGCTTTTTTCTTGTCAACAATATGTCTGAAAATCTTCTTAGTATATCTCGCCTTTTCGCTGATGATAAATCATTGTCATGCTCTGCGTCACACATCTGGATATAGAAGGTATTCTAAATCCTGATCTCTTTATCATATCAAACTGGGCTAAAAAATGGCTAGTTGACTTCCATCAATCGAAGACTGTGGCTGTGGTCTTCTCTAACAGGCCCGCTAGTATTCCAAACCTACCATTTCAATAACACACTTATCCGAATTGTTGAAAAATTATAAGCATCTCGGTTTAGATCTAAGCAATAATGCAAAATGGCATGTTCCAATCAGCAATATAACGACGTAAGCATCTAAACTACTTGGAATTGTGAGAAAGTTGAAATTTAACCCCAAAAGGGGCTTAATTGACCAAATATACACATCACTTTTACGTCCAATACTTGAATATGCTTCTGTCGTCCTAGGAAATTGTTCGATTCGAGAAAAAAAGTCTTCAGAAAGAATCCAAATTGAGGCAGCAAGAATTGTAACTGACATAACTCGTTCTGCACCTTTGAACTTCGTGTAAAGAGAAATTGGTTGGTTAAATCTGTCAGATTGAAGAAAGTATCAAAAACATGTCTTGATATATATAAAAAAAGTAAACGATCAGACCCCAAATTATGTAAACATGACATCTTTCCACAACAAGTAAATTATAGAACAAACTATGCATTGTGCAACGCTAATCAACTCGACATAATAGAGCGTAGTTTTCCTAAATCTTTTTTTCGTCACGCTTTGGAACGAGTTACCCGAAAAATCTGCAATTCTGCGAACTTTTCCCCAAATTGAGGTTCATTGCCACTTCCTCACAGGAGAACGTAAATACTGTATTTATCAAACTAGGATAAGGATTAAATGTAGTGATCTAAATTCTGACATATTTTTAAACTATATCTCAACAAGTCCTGCGTGCACTTTAGGTAGTTATATTCAGGATGACGATCACCATCTTTTAAACTGTATGCACTACATACCTAGAATCAAAATGTTTCGTCAAAAAAGCTTTTTCCACCCTTCAAGTGCAAAACTGTTACTCCACGGCTCCACAGACATTTGAAGAAAAATGTCAACAATTTTCAAATCTATAAACCTTTGTCAAAGAAACATGACGATTCAGCTGAAAATGTTTTTATCTGAATACTTTATTTAGTGCTGGTTATGATGTAATTTTGAATGCCCATAAAACGGGTCAGTTTCGATTGAAGTCATTTTCCGGTGGCAATGTTACCCTGTGATATAGGTCTAAACCCCCAGGAATTCACTGCCATAATTATGGCGGCCAAGAATTCCCACCGCTTGCAAATACCGAAGGATTGATAACGAAAAAATGCGGACACACATTTCATAAATACTTCAAATACTTTGTTTCGTCGTGCTAACGTATAATATCAAACTGCTCTGGAACGAAGATTTTCCCACCTTAAACCAAGTCGTCGTAAATAGTATTTTTGGCGCGAAAATTCGATTTCACGTGATTATTCAGCAAAATGACAAATTCTACACACGAACGATAGAACTTTAGAGTACATTGCGTAAGTGTGTTTTTCAATAGTAGATCTTTTTTCAAAGAATGCACAGAGCTCTGCGACGGTTCAAGATTTTTGTAAAGGGTGTTCCGTCATACAAATAGTGTTTGGGTCGATTTCACGATTTCATGGTGACCGGTCAACTCGACCCATTTTCAACTCGGCACTCGGCCCAACGTATATCTTAGCCAAAAATCGTTTCATTTCAAAAACCATTATCTGATTAATTATTCATTAGTATAAATAAAAATTATTTTTAATCCATGCCTTTTTTATCTTTCTTTTTAAATTTGGAAAAAAAATATAGAAATCTAGTAAAGATGAAATTACCCAGTTTTCAGATGATGTCATCTTGAACATTCTAAATGTTCACTCTGCCACTAGAAATGAATCTTATTGTAAAATTTTAGGTCAAACAAGCATTTGGAAGTATTGCATGGCAATACCAAGTCCCCTACCGGATTTATAAATATATCCCTAGAGCAGTATCTTTTTTGGTGATAAAGGTACAACTACCTCTCCAAAATATTAGTTGTATCAGATTTTATGTATCAGCTCAATATCTCTGAGGATAAAAAAAAAATCCAGAAATTTCCTGGTAATTTTCTAAGTCCAGCATAGAGATCTGTATCTTCCACAAAAATCAATGGACCGGAACCAATCTCAAACTTGTTCTGTAACTCATTGATGCAGACTCACATTCCCAAAAATCAGCTCAATATCTCCAAGGTTTAAGAAAAAAAGTCAGGAAAACTGAAATTTCCAGGTAATTTTCTAAGTCCAGCATCCGTATCTTCCACAAAAATCAATGGACCGGAACCAAACTCAAACTTGTTCTGTAACTTATTGATGCGGACTCACATACCAAAAATCAGCTCAATATCTTCAGAGGTTAAGAAAAAAAGTCCGGAAAACTGAAATTTCCTGGTAATTTTCTTAGTCCAGCATCCATATCTTCCACAAAAAATCAATTGACCGGAACCAAACTCAAACTTGTTCTGTAACTCATTGATGCCGACGCACATACCAAAAATCAGCTCAATATCTCTAAGGGTTAAGAAAAAAAATCCCGGAAAACTGAAATTTCCTGCTAATTTCTAAGTCCAGCATCCGTATCTTCCTAAAAAATCAATGGACCGGAACCAAACTTGGAACTCGTTCTGTAACTCATTGATGCGGACTCACATATCAAAAATCTGCTCAATATCTCCAAGGTTTAAGAAAAAAAGTCCGGAAAACTGAAATCCGGACTGACAGACAGATGGATGGAAGGACGGACAGACAGACGGACAGATGGACCGAGCGCAAACCTATAATCCCCTTCGGCTTTGGCCGGTAGGGGACTAATAAGTTCAAATTAAGACAAGGCATATACGCAATACTTATTCCTACACTTCATTCACATTAGCAAGTTTTCAACTGATAGAGGAGTACTTAAGATTTATGAAAGAAGACCAAATAAATGAGTTTTTTTTTCTACAGCACCAAGTTTTGGTTACCATGGCATTATATATTTCATACCTGTGTGCATTATCATCAAGAACTTTATTGATTTTACATAGTCATACATGGTATAAATTGTGACAGCAAATGATACCAAATTTAGTATAATTGCTTGAAAATCAAATTAAGCATGTCAAATTCCAGGTAATTTATATAGATCAGATTCAGAAATCTCATTATCATTGAAAAAGACATAAATTTGAAAGCAGTGAAGTATGGAACAGAAGTAAGAGATAATTGCCTGTAGTTTTCTGCTGAGGGTTTGTCCCCTTTTTAAAATATGTGACCAGTTGTGAGAAAAGGGATCATCTGGGAACTCTGTAAAATAAATATTTGTAAAAGAGATTGGGTCCAGCATAGGTCAACCAGAAGTTTAATTCTTTCACTGGAAGGTAGATTGATCATTCTAGATTCAGAAAATAAGTGCGGTGCAAAACGTTTCGACCCTAGTCAGTCTATGCATTCCACGCAGTCTGACTAGGATCGACACTTTCAACACTACCCAGATGGGCCCTTTTCGTGTGATGGGTCACATATACATGAGATGCTGCGGGAAGTTCTTCAGAGTCTAGGAAAAGTTGGAAAATTACAGTTAATATGGGTGACAGTTCCTTTGAACATTCTTTTAGTATATTGTTTGAAAAACTGTCTCATCCCGAGGCTCTACTTGTGTTTATTATCCCCCACTGATCTGTCTGTCCGAGTTTCATTTCTGCGCTATTTGTTGGAAATGATTGACTGGTTTTCAATGAAACTTTGTGGAAAAAAAAACAAATTGGATGTTATATAAGATAAAGGACAAATTGCCTGTAAAAAAATTCTTTTCGGGTGCATATGAGACCCTGAAAGCCGTTGAGTGTGACGTTTCTCCAAAAAAGTGAAAAACACTTATAACAATATTTATGTATGTAACTTAGACATGCGAATAATCTGGCCCGGGTAAAGGTTGTGTTCTTTTTCAAACTGATCTTTTAATATAAACTTTTATCATAAGGAAAGATGAACAATTATCAAATTTGTCAATACGTCATTTTTGAACTTCACTTTTCGACCACTTTCTGTGGGAATATGACGTATCTTACAAGTTCATGAAGCTTTTTCGGGGGGATCTGATAAGCTATCAGGTCCAGTATTTTCGCAAAAGACGCGAAAACGCAATAAAAGAAAAAATGGAAATTGGCCTATACGTCCTTATAGAACGCAGTGGACGAAATGGAATATTTACTTAATAATTCATATCTGACCAAGACTAGATCTTATGTTCCTAAAAGTTTGGTCTCTTATTTTATCTTAAATTTATGTATTGCGTATCAAAGGTAGTTCTTTCTTACAATAGTTTTTTTTTCTAAGTTACTCAGATAATCAAAAGAAAACTGGCCACTGTTGGTCATGCTTAACCTGGAATATTCCTGCCTTGGCAGGAGCTATAGACAAATATCAGCCTGCACATATGTGCAGCCTGATCTTTGTCCATACCACCTTATTTTTATACGCCGCCGGAGGTGGATGTATATTTGTGTGATCTTGTCCGTCCATCCATCCGTCCATCCATCTGTCTGTCCGTCATCCGTCCAATTTTCTTGACAACGCAACTCCTAAGTTTCTGACTGGATCTTCTTGAAACTTGGTCAATGTTATCACCTCAATTTGTAGATGTGCATGAAGGAAGGATTTTATGGTAAGTTGATTTTTGCCTGACTTATGCCCCTTAAAAACTTAGTCTCTGGGGCTTATTGCCTCAGTTATGCCCCCTTAAAATTTAGTCTCTGGGGCTTATTGAAATTGCAGCCTTGTGAAGGCAACTCCTCCTAAATTTTTGTCTTGATTTAAATGAAACTTGGTCATTTTGAATTTGGTTCCGTCAAAATAAGAAGTGTCTACAATTATTTTCGTGAAACAGCAGCAAAGTGGCGGCGTATTTTGTGACGATGGCACTCTTGTTCTATTTTGAAACCTTACAAATGTAATTTTCACAATGAATACTGTTATCCAAGTATAAACTTCATCCAGTGCTTTGAGCACTTTGATTTTTAAGCATTTTTGCAGAGATTCAGCATTACAAGGGTTAACACAACGGTTTGTTTTTTCTAAATGAGACTTGTCATTGGTGGGTAGCTAAAAACTAATAGCTTCAACTTGATAAAAGCTATAATTATGGGGTTTGGGTTGCCCACATGTCATACAAAGGGGAATTACCATCACATTTCAACTCCAACAATAATGATCAAGGTTGTCTCCCTTGGTAAAGAAAAACTGGTGGAGTTTTCTTTCTAACTACCTGTAAGTTCTTGGCTTTTGCGATATTTGTATACATAGGTTATGCATTGATATGTCTACATACCATATTTCCTCTAATAATAGCGCCCTGCCTAATGGTAGCTCCCCTACATTTTTTTACTAAGAAACCCCACAATTTTAGGAAATTTTTGAGACTAGCTCTTTAATTTGAGACTAATTTGTAAATGATTGTTTAGAGGAAATTCACCTCAAATTAAAGAAGGGGCCTAAAAGACATCAATTTCAATGATTTTTTTTTTAAATTAGAAAAAGCATATTAAATAAATACTCCCAGACTATGTTATGTATAGCCCCCGGGAGTGTTTAATAGGAAAAATACAGTACAACATGTATTATGCTTCTATCAAGATTTTGAATTTGAGATGAATTTCCTCTAAACAATCATTTATATGATTGTTTAGAGGAAATTCACCTCCAATTAAAGGAAAAGGGGCCTAAAAGACATCAATTTCAATGACTTTTTAAAACCAGAAAATGCATATTAACCCTTGTCATGCTGAATAAATTTTAGCTATAAATTTTCATTAAAATCAAAGGGAAAAAAGCACTGAAAGTCCCAACTGTAGGTCATTTTTTTTTTTTTAAAAACTAAATCTATTGACAATTCTGGTTTGAAAGTGAGAAACAGTTGGTGTCGACTAACATCAGATTGCACAAATGTGCAGGCTGATGTTTGTCTATAGCTCCTGCCAAAGCAGGAATATTCCGGGTTCAGCATGACAAGGATTAAATAAATGCTCCCTGGCCATGTTGTGTATAGCTCCCAGGAGCATTTATTAGGAGAAATACCGTACATGTATTATGCTTCCAAGATTTTTTAATAAAAGAATTTGAATTTGCTCAAACTCAATGTTGTAGATCTGAATCCCTGTTGTTAGGTGATGCTTATCAAGAGCTGGTTATATCCAGGGATCATTTGTATGAATAAAGGATTTAATTCTAGCCCTCTCCATCAAGTTTTTGTGTATTCTGATTGACTGATAATTTGATTTCATAACTCGAGGAAAACAATTTAGAGTACACAGCTATTTTGAAATTTTCCACATATATCCATATCTTACTGTATTATCAATAATAGTTCAATGTGCTTTTTTGAATCCAGATAATGAATCTAAAGATATGAATAGATTTTTTTTTTTTTTTAATTTCATGTAAAATTGATACTGAAAAACCTAATCCACTCATACATGAATCTGCTTTGTGTATTCATCAATTATTATTAGATTTTTAGTTTCAAACCTCCATGAAATCATAAAATGCCCTCTTCATAGCTCTAATTTATAAATTTTGTCTTGACTGACTAAATAATTGTTTATCACAAGATACTTAGCCTTTGATGTTAACTATCTATCTGAATTCAGCTGTTGTTGTAGCTCTTGTCATGCTGAACTAGGGATTATCCCTGCTTTGGTAGGAGGAATAGACAAAGATTAGTCTGCACTAATATGCATTCTGATCTTAGTCTATACCACCTGATACTCCTTTTCAGACCAGAAAAAGTTTATGAATTAACTTTTCAAAATGAATACTAACTGAAATTTGATATGCATCCAGTGCTTTCATTATGACAAGGGTTAAAGTTTATTAAGGCTAATTTATTGGATATTTCAATAACTCATTTTTTTCACACACTCATTGGTCAGAAAGCTAGCAGTACAGGCTATGATCAGACATGCATTTCTCAGATTAAGATTCCAAAGAATCAAAGGGGTTTAAGATGAATTGTTTTACATTAAGATTTTTATGCCACCAATAACTCAGGGATCAACACTAAAACCAGTCGAGGACTGTTAAAGTTACCATGCTACAGATCCATCAGGCTTGTGAGTACTCACCTTTCTAATTCCAACTAAGTCCACTTCTTTTTAGAAAAAAAGTGCCTTTCCATACGAGAATTCCTTTACCGTAAGGAAAACATTGTTAGAAAATAAGAATTTGCTTGTTTACTTACAATTTATCCCAGAGGACCTGTTTTAATCAGGCAGGCCCTGTAATATTAAGGGCTAGCAGGTCCTTCAGACTGGTGGCAAAAAGTGGTTTGTGTCAAAACCTGATAACCCTTGTCATACTGAACAAAAATCCTGGCAGAATTGCATTAAAATCAAAGTACTGTGCTGACTGGGTGCACTAACTGTGAGTCAGTATTAAATTAGGAGAAAAAAAATTCAACCCTTCTGAATTAAACTAGAAATGTGTCACAGACACTGATGCCCCTGTAAATACAGTAAACTATCGGTAGTTCGTAGCGCAAGGGACCGGGACATTTTATACGAACTAAACGTAGTACGAACCAAACAGAGTCGGTAGTTACTTGATGACTTGGAATCGGACATGGACGTAGGGTACCCCCTATTTTGGACTTGTTTCTAAGTATATTGTTATATATTTTGAACCAAGTTCCAAAAAGAGCGTTTGTAGAAGGTAATGATGCAAAAATACAAATGTAAAAATACTTATCTTTTATTTTTTACTCATTCTCAAGTTAATTAAATAATATTCCTTCAATTATTTACACGTCTGTTTTTATTTCTTACATAGTGGTTTCCCTTGGGATCAAATCACTCTGAGTACTTGTGTAGTACGCGTCAAAATTTTAGACTTGCGTTTGTAATTAAGGTTTGACCAGATATAGCTGTTGTAAAATATTGATTTACATCCAAATTTTCGTAACTACATCCACAATGATGTACAATGTGCTGTAGTTACGAAGATTTGTATGCGAATCGTATTTTATTCTTTTCTTTTGATTACAATTAAGGAAAACTAAGTTTTAGGTGATCCTAAAGTATCGATCTTAAACACAAATGAACACGTTTTCTACAAGTTTTAATTTGAATCCCTTGGTTTAAAAAATCCAGTTATAACCGTTTGTTTTGCACATTGTCTTTGAAAGTCCTGTTTCAATAAAAAGTCACTGATTTTGTCTAAACCCGACGAAAATGATTCAGAATTGTCACATTGTTCAAAGTAGTCTCTGAGTTTAGTGTAACAGTTCATGGCTTCATTTAACGAAATTAGTTCTGGACACGGAATTTCTTCTGTGTCGTCGTCGTCATCGTATGTGGAGGATGTTCGGTTGTTTACAATTTCTTGAACGATGTTGCTGTCTGTCAGAATTTCTGAAGTTGGAATGTCGTCGTCGACGGAGGCGTAGTCTTGAAACGTTGTCATTGTGATGCCGAGTTGTGAAAGTCTGGCTAGTGGAATGTCGTCCTCAGGGTCTTCATCTTCGGGTAGTGGGTCGAGTGTGTCTGTTGGTTGAATGTGGGAGAAGTTCGCGTGTCGGAAGCAGTTTTGGATTGTTCGTGGTTCTACGTTGTCCCAGGCTTGTTTCAAGAGTCTCATTGCGTCGAGGATAGTAAGGGAGAAGTCTGTTTTTGTGTCTATTGCTGCCATCTGTCGTAGAATAATCTTTTTGCGGTAGTGGGTCTTCAGGTTGTGGATAACCCCCTGGTCCATGGGCTGGGTCTTGCTGGTTGTGTTCGGCGGTAGGAAGACAAGTTCTATTGACTTTAGGTGTCTGACGTTGGGATGAGCTGGACAG
The DNA here is from genome assembly GCA_948146395.1 of Fragum whitleyi. Lineage (NCBI taxonomy): Eukaryota > Metazoa > Mollusca > Bivalvia > Cardiida > Cardiidae > Fragum > Fragum whitleyi. The sequence continues at coordinate 5,079,143 of OX411555.1, read as the reverse complement.
TTGTCGATGATCATAGCTATCTGTCGTTTCTGTCGCTGTAGTCGGGAGTCGAGTTTCTTGAGCCAGTCAGTGAATATTTCTGAGGTCATCCAAGCCTTGCGGTTGCTGGTGTAGGCTGTGGGTAGTGTCTTCTTGTTCTTGAAGCAGCGTGGTCTGGCTGACTTTCCGATGATGAGTAGCGGTAGTTTGTCTTTCCCAGTCATGTTGGAGCAGACTAGGGCCGTTATTCTTTCTTTGCTCTTCTTGCCACCGTGGCAGGCGACGCTCTTGAACTCTAATGTCTTGTCGGGTAGGAGTCTGTAGAAAATACCGGTCTCGTCGGCGTTGTAGATGTCGTCGGCGCTGTACTTTTCTAGGATAAGTCGAAGTCGATTGTTCCACTCTTCCATTTCGGTTGTGTTGTCTTTAACGGAATTGGCTTCACCGCAGACTTTCTTGAATGTGATACCGTGGCGGTCTTTGAATCTTTCGAGCCATCCCGTTGAGGCCTTGAAGTCTTTACAGTCTAGTTGGCTAGCGAACTCTTCGGCTTTGGCTGACAGGATTGGACCGGAGATTGGGATGTTTTGGTCTCTGGCACACGAGAACCATTTTAATGTCGCTGTTTCGAGGTCTTCGTATGTGGCCGTCTTTTGTGTCTTTCGATTTGGACCGTATTTCAGGTAGGCTTCCTTGATGGATTCTGAGGATTTAATCCACGATGAGAGGGTTGTGGCGGGTATCTCAAACAATTTTGCGATGGCTGCTTTCGATTTGTGGCCTTTCTCTACTTCCATGATGGCTTGGTATTTCACCCCGAATGTCTTCGTGTCGTGTCTTCTCTTTGTGCCTTTTTTTCCCGTTGCCGAATCGGCGGTACGATGTGTCTGTGTTGAAGTCATGTTGATTAGTAATATTGACTCAAGTGTTATTTATAGGAGAGCGGTATAACTTCGGAAAATCAAAGAATTTTTTCGGTCGTTAATTGAAAACTTTAATCGATCAATTCCCCGAAAATTATAAACCAAACAACGCCTCTAATTAAAGACGCATAATAACCGATTAGTACCAATCAACAGGCCTGAAGATCAAGGTAAGCGTCGGGTTTTGACACCTTGGGTAATTAGTGATCGCACAATTCACACCTACGAATTACACATGTGTATTTGTGTAATAAACAAACTCTCGGGACTTGACACGAGCTACGAACTACGAATCACCGACGTGCAAATTACCCGGACCTTTTTTACATAGATAAAGAAGGAGAAATTTCGGGACCAAAGAATGTATACGAACGAACCCATACCTACGAACCACCGGCGTGCGAACCACCGGTAATTTACTGTACTTTAATTTTACCTGTGAGTTATTTGACCCTCACCTGTGACCTTGACTTTAGACGTAACAAGACAAACACTTTGCATGGTGCTAGCACTCACCAAGGGGGATAACTGTGCCAAGTAATTTTGAAAGAGAAAAGTAGTTTATCTTTATTTAGGAATTGTTCTTTTTTAAATGAATTTTTATCATACCTCTTAAAGTATGATGAAAGGATTATACTGCTATAATGAATAAATTTGATATTGGAAAACATTATAACTTTGTCATTTAAATATCAGAAAAAAGGATAAAACCACTGCCTAAAGAAACGCCAAATATTATTGATAAATAGAAAAAAGAAAATGGGTGAGAAAAAAAGTTCTTCCTCAAGTACTCGGTTTGAACTTGGCTCTCAGTCTAAGTCTCTGACTTATAGAAACCACATAGTGAGCATTTGAATAATTAATACAAATATGCAGAAACTGTTGCTCATCACAGTAATATTTTATTTCACTCGTGAAAAATTAATTTTAGGTATATTCCATCAAAAAAGAATTATTCTACTTCATTGGGTACTTAAAGTAAATTTCTGAAAGCTCAAGAAATGCCAACAAGGCATATGCCAATGACCTGCTCTTGTGGACAACATAGGTGTTTTACAAATGTCTCTTGTAATTAACCGAGCCCTCGACCCAAACTTAAATAGATGACTTCTTCATTCATACCTTATGTAACTTAATTATAACTTTTTTAGAACCATCATGTCATAGGCTTTTTCATTGTGTCAGTATAGCGTCCAAGGATCTTATAAGCCTCTTGTCTTTTATGATTGGGAAAAATATATATCTACTATCCTATTAAAAAAAAAAATCGACCAGTCATATTCCTCAAAATTATGGAAGGGTCAACAGTCTTTGATATAAAAAGAGACAAATCAATTTATATTAATTTATTGTCCGAGGGTTTTGTACCCTGCATGAATCCAACCTTTCCAATAACCATGGACGTGTATGGACTGTCAACATTTTCAGTAATTGATGTCAAAAGTTGAAATCGCTGTCCAGGACTCAGTTAAAATCCTTTCATGTGAACTCACTCGATAAGCTGATCCAACTCAATTTGAGATAGGCTGTTTAAGGGAAATACGGCTGAATGGTGCAGTCAACAAAACATGCATTGAATATTTTTGCTGTGATGGGGTTAATGTTTCAACCAATCAGCATGGCTAATCCATCATTGACAATTAATAATGTGGGCCTCGCAACAAGATCCATATGACGCCCCTTCCGTCTGTAAAGATTCATCAAATGAGTCTTCAATTTTGAAAACCCTTTGCTATATAGATACATGGTGAAAATATTTGTTTCATTTGACCAATCATCAAGTCAAAATTATTTATCTCATAAGTATATTGCAATTTCTCCTGATCAAAGTTTTCCTATTAACTTGTTGCATATAAAAGAGAAAACAATTTTGGAAATTTTAATCAGCAAAATCACAGAATGGTGTCTTCGTTGACAGTTGGTAAGGTATTTCAATAGTATGATGATGAAATTAGAAATAATTAGCATGATCAAATAATTAAGAAGGTTAATTTATTTTAGTGTGATATAATCCATGATTATTACCCTGGCAGGGCAGAGCCTAAATAAGGGGTCGTTGCACGTAAGGTTAAGGTAAATCAGCTTTAATTTCCAACTATTCACAACTGTAGATAGTTGACATAAAAAACTTTAGACTTTAAATCATAGGTTGGTTACCAAACCCTCTTAGTTATGAGGCTTTGGTAACCAAACGATGAAATGTGTTTATTTTCTCTGAGCATGTAAATCCTTTTGGTTTGAGGGTACAGTTATTTGCACATGTTAAAGGTTATTGCAGACTTACGTTTGAAAGAATCCAAAATATTGAAAAGTAAACTTGCCAATTTACGTCACGGCTTAGCCACGCCCTGCCATTTTAATAATAAGAAGAATAAAACTGTTTAAAGCAAAAAGAGAGATCAAGACCATTTTGAATACAACAGTTGATATATCGCCATTTTAAATGTTGATCGTCAAAGTTTTTATTCAAATTATTAATGTGGCACAGCATGCTAAAGAGAATGCGTCTGAGTTGATATCTTTACCTTTCAATATATTTAGAAATCAAAAATAACTTGAGAAATAGGATATCTAAGACAATTGTTGCACTTTTAGTGCATGTATCAAATTTTGGTTGGAAATTGAAAACAATATTAGATCCTAGAAAAGTAAAGTCACAAACGCCATAATTCTTAATGCTGATAGACACTATCTATTCCTGCACCTTTTGCATTGAAAGTTTGAGGGGGGCATTATAATTATAATGTTTTACCACAGTCTGTCTGTCTGACCATTCATCTCATTTATACACTTCTACAAAAATCAAGGTCTAGGCCAGTTGTAGATATAAAAAATATGATGAATTTTCTGTTTCAGCCTCATTTTTGTTTCATAATGACTTCATGCTTTTTGATAGTCTTTAAAATCACTTCTTCCATCATCATTATACCCCCACAAAACGAATGTTTTCGGGGGTATACTGGAATCAGCCTGTCTGTCTGTCCATGCGTCTGTCCGTCTGTCCATCTGTCCGTCCGTCTGTGGACACAAATAGTAGTAAATTTGTGTCGCGAAATCCTCCTTTAGTTTTCCTTCCAAAGCCTTGAAACTTTATAGAAACATTCATCACATGTTGAAGTTTTGCGAGACGCAATTTTCAGGTCCCAACTTCCCCTGGTTCATGAATTATCTCCCCTTGAACTTAGACATTTTTTCCTATTTGTTACCATGTACTTATCATTTTGTGTCGCAAACTCCTACTTCAATTTTCATTCAATAGTTATGAAATATTATACAAACATACATCACATAATGAAGTTTTTTGCAAGACGCAAATTGCAAGTGTCAACTCTCCCAGGTTCACTAATTATCTCCCCTTGAACCTAAGACATTTTTTTCTATTTGTTACCATTTACTTATAATTTTGTGTCGCAAACTCCTCCTTCAATTTTCATTTAATAGTTAAGAAATATTATACAAACATTCATCACAAGTTGAAGTTTTGCAAGATGCAAATTGCAAGTCTCAATTCCCCCTTGTTCATGAATTATTTCCCCTTGAACTTAGACATTTTTTTCTATTTGTTACCATGTACTTATCATTTTGTGTCACAAACTCCTCCTTCAATTTTCATTCAATTGTAATGAAACATTATGCAAATATTGATCACAAGTTGAAGTTTTGCAAGAGACTAATTTCAAGTGTCAACTCCACCAGGTTCACTAATTATCTTCCCTTGAACTTTGACATTTTTTCCCATTTGTTACCATGTACTTATAATTTTTTGTGTTGCAAACTCCTCCTGCAATTTCCATTCAATAGTAATGAAACAGTATACAGACATTTATCACATGTTGAAGTTTTGCAAGACACAAATTTCAAGTGTTAACTTCGACAGGTTTATGAATTATCTTCCCTTGAACTTTGACATTTTTTCCCATATGTTACCATGTACTTATAATTTTGTGTTGCAAACTCCTCCTGCAATTTCCATTCAATAGTAATGAAACAGTATACAGACATTTATCACATGTTGAAGTTTTGCAAGACACAAATTTCAAGTGTTAACTTCCACAGGTTTATGAATTATCTTCCCTTGAACTTTGACATTTTTTCCCATTTGTTACCATGTACTTATAATTTTGTGTTGCAAACTCCTCCTGCAATTTCCATTCAATAGTAATGAAACAGTATACAGACATTTATCACATGTTGAAGTTTTGCAAGACACAAATTTCAAGTGTTAACTTCCACAGGTTTATGAATTATCTTCCCTTGAACTTTGACATTTTTTCCTATTTGTTACCATGTACTTATAATTTTGTGTTGCAAACTCCTCCTGCAATTTCCATTCAATAGTAATGAAACAGTATACAGACATTTATCACATGTTGAAGTTTTGCAAGACACAAATTTCAAGTGTTAACTCCCACAGGTTTATGAATTATCTCCCCTGGAACTTAAGACAATTTTTCTTTTTGAACACATATACTTGTAATTTTGTTTCCCAAACTCCTCCTTCAGTTTTCCTTCAATAGCTTGAAAACATTTATCACATGTGTCAGTTTTGCAAGACGCAATTTAGAGGTCTCAAATTTAAGAGTTATCTTTATATTTGAAGCATTTTTTGCTTCTTCTGTCAAAGTATCTCATTCTCTGAAAGCACTTGCGGGGGTATTAAGTCACATTCAGTGACAAGCTCTAGTTAGAACAGTTTCCATTATTATCCTTATTTATTTATAATTTAAAGCATGCAAATTAATTTTGATTAAATTGAAACAGCAATTGGATGGGGTTTTTTTTTCTTAAATAACTCTTATAACACTATGTCTGTATCATGTATACCATGTGATTAATTGCAGTTCTTATGGAACTGAACTCGTTGTGTGCCATGCTCAGACATATCTATGTTAATGATGGACTAGAATGGTGCAAAAGTACCAATTCCTTTTTGAGCTGTTTTTTTTAGAAAACCCAACGTATTGTCATCAATTTGTGGTTTAGTTGTTGGAATTGGCAGAGGCGTTGGAATGACAAACTTAAACCTTGGCAATACCCCTGTTGTTATTTAAGATATCTTTATGAAATTTTGCATGTGTGTTCACTTTTACAAGAGCTATACAGAAAATCAAGGGGGTAGCTCTGAAAGCATTTATGAGTTATGCCCCTTTTCCAACTTCAAATTTTTGCATTATCCAGCACCTGCAGGCAAGCAATGGCACCTGTGCTCTTGTTCAACAAAATTATCACACACTATTCCTAAATGAATAATTAAATATCTATGAAGATTTATTTAAATATCTTTGATAAAAACAGAGATTCAAGGGGTAAGTGCAATACTATTGTAAGTGCCTTTAAATATATAGGCACTTACAATAGTATTGCGCTGACCCCTCGAATTATGACCAAGGTTAAGTTTTTCACATCAACACTAAGTACTCCAAAGTGATCACAATACCTCAGATAGCTTCCCAAAACAGCCGTGTTAAAAATGACATCAGGAAGGTAACTGTTCCTCCAGATCAATTATGTTTAATTCATCCTAAAGTATTAAGCATAATAGCAAACATTAATTACTGCACAGAAAGCTAGCTGTGTAAACTGATTTGTAAAAAAATGAATGCTCTAGTGCTAAATTTCTATTCACTAAGACTTGTTAATTGACATAATCATACTCCATGAAGGAACTTACTTCATTTCCAGGCACAGACTTAACTATATTAGTTTAATTTAAAATTATGTTAATTTGAACACCCCTTGTTCTTAAATTAAAGGTGTGATGGAATTATGTTTAATCTAGTTTTAGAGAATGGAACCAATGCTGGCTAATACAAACCCATTCAGTACATGGTATATAACATGGCTAAGAGGCAAGATAAGTAAAGGTAAGTACAGGTGCTTTATATCTGTAATTAACACCTTTGATTTGGAAGAACTGTGTTCACAGGTGTTAATTAGGCTTAAAACAAAGAGTGCATTTACAGGATAATAAATTGGCATTTCAAGATTTTTTACAACATTCCTTTGTCTGTAAAAACATAAATTTTAGCTCACCTGAGCACAATATGCTCAAGGGGAGCTTATATGATTACCCTGAGTCTGTTTTGTGTCATGCATCTTCAACTCGTTTAAACAAAATCTCCTATTCCACTGGGCAGATTTCAATTAATTTTTTCTCAGAATGATCTTTGGACGACCCTCTGCCAAATTTTAAATAAATTTGTCAGAATGATCCTTAAGTGACCCTCTTCAATAAGAGTTCAAGAAATTTTGATTAGCCTATTTATATGGGCTTTGCATTTTTAGCTCTACTGACCAAAGGTCAAAAGAGCTATTGTGATACAGGTTTTCCCATCCAGCATCCATCCGTCTGGTCGCTGGAGCGTCTGTGCATCCGTCTGTTATTTTTGCTTGTTAACGCTCTAGAGTCGACAGTTTTTAAGTTGGAATGCGGAGCAATTCCAACTTAGATTTAACAAAACCGCAAAATGAACACAAGATAATTCCATTTCGGGTTTTTTGATAACACACATCACGTGAACAGGATGTGAATACACTTAGGGTCTATTTTTATCTCAACTTGACATAGACATACAGTTTATTTCACCAAAGAGTAATAATGCTGTACAAATACACAACTATCACTCATGTATATTATTAATACGCTATTTTATGTATTTAACGATATTTATTAAAAGTTGCGTACGAATTTACTAGTATCACATGTTTGCATTACTATATTTTGGAATCATGTGATAAGTCAAGTCCGATAAAGTCAGCTATTGACAAAAGCACTAGGCAATCACGTGATCTGCTTATTTGGTAATGTCGCGATCTGATGTCACGGTGGTGTGGCAATAGCACAGGCCGATCACGTGATCTGCTAATTTGGTAATGTCACGACCTGTTTTTCGTAGAATTATGAAATAGCTTCTTTTATGGGTCTAGTTTCTCTTTCTGAACGACCTTATTACACCTTGACCTATTAACCAATTGTTTTATACTACAGTGGAAGCATATTGACCTGAACCTGGCCTTTGTGATTTAAATGAATTAAAAATCCTTTCTTTACCCTTCGGCAAAACACGACTAACCTGTTGAATTCAATCGTGGTCGCTCTGGTAACCCGTTATAGCCAATGCTTTTTGTTACTGTAACGGCGATATTTGGTCACCCTCATGAACTAGTGAATCAATACATAAATGGAGTCTCCTATTTAATAACCTTTAAATGCGGGTGAAAAAGATGCACAGTTTCGTTTTCTACGTGCAATTTATGTTTTTGACTGGAAATGAAATCCCATCACACAGTCTCACACAAGCAAAAATTGTTATTATTATTATTATTATTTTGAAATTGAATTGTTTGCTGCATGACTAGGTGACCTTGTATGGGTATACTATGAAGTCCACGCATGCCTGTAATTTATATGATATAACGGAATGTCAATGCCTGATCGTCACGTGCCGAATATCTTCGGATTTGTATTCATGAGCCTAATCATTTATTCTGCATAAAGGTTCAGGTAATATGCGCTCGCTAGACACTTCTGTCTACAATTACGAAATGAAAATCTTTAGTTTTTAGCTCACCTGAGCACAACAGGCTCAAGGGGAGCTTTTAGGTGTCAGTCGTACGTCGTCTGTCGTGCGTCGTCCGTCGTCAAAATCCTAAAACCTCATCTCCTCCTGCACCATTGGACTGATTTAAACGAAACTTTACCAGAATGTTCCTTTGGGTCCCTTTTCAAAAACTATTCGTGAAATTTTGATTGGCCTATAGATATGGGCGTGCAGGGTGGGGCTCATTTAGAGCCCAAAATCTCTAAACACCATATCCTCCTGAACCACTGGGCAGATTTCTAATGAAACTTTACAAGAATGTTCCCTTGGTGAACCTTTTAAAAACTTGTTCGCCAAACTTTGATTGACTCATAGATATGGGCAGGGCAGGGCGGGTCATTTTTTAGCCCAAAATCTTTGAACGACATCTCCGCCTGAACCACTGGGATGATTTCAATGAAACTTTACCAGAATGTTCCTTAAGTGGCCCTTTTAAAAAATTGTTCTCAAAATGTTGATTGGCCCATAAATATGGGTGTGGCAGGGAGGGGCCTATTTTTAACCCGAAAGCTTTGAACGACATCTCCCCCTGAACCACTTGGCTGATTTCAATGAAACATTTACCAGAATGTTCCTTTGGTGAAAAATTGTTCGTGAAATTTTGATTGGCCCATAAATATGGGCGTGGCAGGGCGGGGCTTATTTTAAGCCTGAAATCTTTAAACGCAATCTCCTCCTGATCCGCTTGGGTTTAGGAATGCAATAATGTTTCTGGGGTGACCCTTTTTTAGAAAAAAATCGCGAAATTTTGATTGGCCAATAAATATGGGCGTGGCAGGGCGGGGCTAATTCTGAAACAGAAATCTTTGAATGACATCTCCTCCTGTATCACTGGGCCGATTTCAATGACACTTTACCAGAATGTTCCTTTCATGACCCTCTTCAAAAATTGTTGGAAACATTTTGATTAGCCCATAGATATGGCCGTGGCAGGGCAGGGCTAATTTTGAGTCTCCTCTGTAATCAATGGGTGGGCTGGGTCTTTTATCACTGTTAATTTTTGAAATAACATCTCCTATTCAATAAGTAGGCAAATTGAATGCATTCCAACTTATCAGTACTTTCAGTACTTTGATTATCAGATTGTTTTCAAACTTGGTCAGAATGATTGGAACATTACAAACATGGCTCCTCTTAAGCGTCTTGGGAAAAGGGACAAAATATATATTTCATTAGAAAATCCCTGTGAACGCCATAAAGTCAACAGTTTCATCCAATTGACTTCAAACTTACTCAGAATGATTGTACTGTTTGAAGGATACTTCCTTTCAAAAATAGGCCTGATCCTTCAAGCCTCATGGGAATTAGAAAAGATTAGAAAATCCTTATTGACACTCTTGAATCCACAGTTTTTATCCAATTGTCTTCAAACTTGCCAGAATGATTGGACCATTACAAACATTGCTCTCTCTAAAATGAGTAAAATGCATCAAGCATTATGGGAAAAGGAGCCTTATGAAAATTAAATTAGAAAATCCTAGTCAACGCTCTGAAGTCCACAGTTTTTATCTGATTGACTTCAAACTTGCTCAGAATGATTGTACTATCATAAAGATGGTTCCTTTCGAAAATGGACCCATTCAGGCCAGTGTTATGGGAAAAAGGGCCAATGAAATTAAATGAAAATTTAATTAGAAAATCCTTGTAAACGCTCTAAAGTCCACAGACCACAAGCTAGCTCAAAATTATTTTTGTTATATCGTAAGGACATTTCCTTAAAAAAAAAAGGCCTGATCCATAAAAAATCATCCGAAAAGGGGCAAAATGAAAAAATTTAATTAGAAAATCCTTGTTAACACTCTCAAGTCCACAGTTTTCATCTGATTGTCTTTAAACTTGGTCAGAATGATAGCACTATTACAAGGATTGTTCCTTTTAAAAATTAGCTCAATTGGTTAAGGGTCATGGGAAAAAGGGCAAAATGAAAATTTAATTAGAAAATTTTCGTTAATGCTCTTAAGTCTACAGGTTTTTGTATACGCCGCCGGAGGCGGACGTATATTGGCGTCATCTTCTCCGTCTGTCAGTCCATCCATCCATCCGTCCGTACGTCCGTCCACTTTTCTTGTCAACGCAACTCCTCCTAAGTTTCTAGCTGGATCTTCTTGAAACTTGGTCAATGTTATCACCTCAATTGGTAGATGTGCATGAAGGAAGGATTTTGTGGTTCGTTGATTTTTGCCTGAGTTATGCCCCTTAAAAACTTAGTCTCTGGGTCCACTTTTCTTGTCAACGCAACTCCTCCTAAGTTTCTGGCTGGATCTTCTTGAAACTTGGTCAATGTCATCACCTCAATTGGTAGATGTGCATGAAGGAAGGATTTTATGGTTCGTTGAGTTTTGCCTGAGTTATGCCCCTTAAAAACTTAGTCTCTGGGGCTTATTGCCTCAGTTATGCCCCCTTAAAATTTAGTTTCTGGGGCTTATTGAAATTGCAGCCTTGTGAATGCAACTCTTCCTAAGTTTCTGGCTGGATCTTAATGAAACTTGGTGGATTTTATAACCGAAATCGGTAGATGAGCATGAAGTAAGGATTTTATGGTTCATTAATTTTACCCTAAATTATGCCCCCTTAAATCTAGGGCTTATTGAAATTGCAGCCTTTTGAACGCAACTCCTCCTTACTTTTTGTCTTTATTTAAATGAAACTTGGTCTATGTCATCACCATAATTTGTAGATGTACATGGATCAAGGATTTTATGGCTCATTTATTTCCCTGAATTATGCCCCCTTAAAACTTAGTGTCTGGGGCTTATTGAAATTGCAGCCTTGTGAAGGCAACTCCTCCTAACTTTTTGTCTTGATTTAAATGAAACTTGGTCATTTTGAATTTGGTTCTGTCAAAATAAGTAGTGTCTACAATTATTGTCGCGAAACAGCAACAAAGTATTTTGTGACGATGGCAATCTTGTTATCAGATTGTCTTCAAACTTGCTCAGAATGATTGTATCATCACAATGATTGCTCCCTTTTAAAATATTTTTGATAAATTGAGCATTTTGAGAAAAGGGGCCTATATTTGATATTGAATTTCAAGGATTCATTGTTATTTCTTCACTCAAGTTAATAAAAAATTCTCTTAATATTCTACATCATGTGACCATGTGCATACTGAAGTGGTCTGGTGATTTTATACCACTTCATAGAACAAGAGGACGATGATGGTCCTAGATTGCTCACCTGAGTCTCTTTGACCCCTGGGACATCACATTAATTAAATAGGCAGATGTCAAAAATGCAAGAATTTCTACATCAGATCAATACCATGGAATGTTTTCAGTCAAGAGCAAGACAGATTTGCCTTTTTGCCCTTTGATTCTATGTAAAACAGGATGCACCAGGGTGGAGCCCTAATGTGACCCCAGGATCTTGATATGAACAAACTTGGTAGAGGTCCATTAGATGATGCTACAAACTAAATATGAAAGCTGTCTGCCTTCTGGTTTCAGAGAAGAAGATTTTTGAAGATTTTCCTGTTTTCACCCATTGTGCTCAGATGAGCTGAAAGGGATGCGCCCAGGTGGAGCCCAAATATGACCCCAGGGTCTTGATATGAACAAACTTGGTAGAGGCCCACTAGATTATGCTACATACCAAATATGAAAGCTGTGTCATCTGGTTTCAGAGAAGGAGATTTTAAAAGATTTTGGCTCTTTGATTCTAGGTAAAAAGGGTTGTGCCCTGGTGAAGCCCAAATGTGACCCCAGGGTCTTGATATGAACAAACTTGGTAGAGGTCTACTAGATAATGCTACATACCAAATATGAAAGCTGTCAGCCTTCTGGTTTCAGAGAAGAAGATTTTTGAAGATTTTCCTATTTTCACCCTTTTTGCAAAAGGTAAAGGGAAAGTCATGGATGGTTTTCATTTATTTGAAGGACATTGGTAGAGCTAGACCCAAGGAACATCCCTGCCAAGTTTCATTAAGATTGGCCCATTGGTTTAGGAGGAGAAGATGTTTAAAGAAATTTTGGACAACACACGACTGACGACGGACATTGCACTATTACAATAGCTCACCTTGAGCACTTCCAGGAACATCCCTGCCAAGTTTCATTAAGATTAGCCAACAGTTTAGGAGGAGAAGATGTTTGAAGAAATTGTGGATGATGGACGATGGACCTTGCCAATCACAATAGCTCACCTTGAGCACTTCATGCTCAGGTGAGCTAAAAAGGGGCCTAATTGTAAACTTTTTTGTTAACAAAACTCTCTTTATTTATGGATACATACTTTCACAGAATATTCCATTCCCAGTGCTTATGTTCATTTGTGGCTATTTATTTATGTATGTTTATATGAAGTTACAACTGTTTTGCTCTAAGCCATCCATATGGTTAGTAAAATAGCAAGCATTTTTATGGAGATATTGATTACACAATTGTCCACCCCCACTGTGATTTATGAAAAGTCATCATTAAAGTGCTCTCATAGTTGTAATTTCATGTGTTTAGCCAATTAAGGGGGTGAGATAGGACATTTTCATTTTTTTATTCGTGCAAGATATTTTGCAATTAAAGTCAAACCCATCCTATTTCCTTATTTATCATTTTATGTTATAAGAATATAACACTAATATATATAATGCTTTTTATGTGGATAATTAAAAAATATAACTTTATTAATTATCACTTGGTAGTTCCACTGCCATTTGTAGAATTACTTAATTGTCTGTGTAATTAATTTTTCTTTCCCTGAACGACAAAGCTATATTTTCACTCATTGCTTGGACGGCACTTGTGATAATATAGCTTTTGATGTTCTTAAATCAATCTTACACTGAAACAAACAATTTTTTTAGACTATGAGAAAATTGGAGAAGAAAAATCAGCAAAAAAGTGAATAAATCGCAATAAACAAAACTATTTATATGTTAGGTTTGAAGATACGCATGACTGGTGAGACATTTTGCCAACCTTAAAGAGACTTTGTTGAAGAATGCTGGCAAATTGATCCTCCCAAATTAGAGGTAAGTCTGCAAATGTTTAATACTGTCTCTGTTATCTAAATTGGTAGCCATACTCAGTTCTGAAGCATTTTACAATAGCTAGATATATGATATTCACATTATTTTCTCACCATAGAGGTTGAAGGTTGCCCCCCAAAACGGAATGATTTATCAACCCATTGGTGAGAGACAAATAGTCGGGGGCACTCATTCTTTCCAACTATTTGTCTCTTACCAATGGGTTGATAATCGTAGACCTATGTTAGATAGCAGCTATAGGCTAGGAAAGGATGTGATGGTAGTGCTGGTGAGAGAAATACCAGGAATCATTGTTAGGTGCTCCAGCTGCCACGACATAACTGAAAAATTGTGAAAGCGACGTAAAACTCCATTCAATACACCCAGACAGCTGATTAGAATGTCAATATTTTTTGGTTAGTAAAGGTAATTTTTAGTGAGACTTAAATCTAAATAACTAAATGCCTACAATAGTAAGTTTGATTGTTTTAAATGGATAATTTATCATATAAAAGGTTGTAAGCTGTCAAAATCACAATAAAGTAACATCAAATATGAATTAAAGATGATGTAAGGCTGCTGACAATATGTTATATATGACATGTTTTACTTGATTTGAAATAAAGAAGAAAATGTATAGATTTAAAAAGACAGAGAATAATTATTATTTTTAGTGTAAGATTAAATTGAGTGAACAACAAAAGCTTTTTTTCATTAAATGAAAGAACTATCAATGCTTCATGTAAACTAATGATAATTCTAACAGGCATGGCAAAAGTAAGACTGAATTTTAGGGCAATTATTCTCAGAGCGCAACATTTTGAATATGGTTACTTTAAGGCAACCATGTGTGTAATTGGCCCCAATTTAAAAATGTCAAATAGGGTGAAATGAATGTAAGCAGGGTATTGTCTTTTGGTAGTTTCACTTGTTAGGGGGTGAGATAAGCAAATGATAATCCGCCATGAACAACTCTGGGTGCCATGGTAACAGAAAGGTAGAAAATTAAAAAAAAAAATTGAAGGTACCTTTCCATGCTCATTTTCATGCTAGAGTTATCTGCCCTTGAGTGGTACTGGCCCTTTTTCAGTAAAATGTTTATATTTGTTTTAGGTCTTGTATTATTTCAGTACCAGCGGATAGCTATAAATATCATGCATTTTGATAGACCTTATATAGTCCGTTTGACTTCTATATGGACCAACCTTTTCATCAATTACATAAAATTGTGTTTGAATAAAGGAATTGTATGTAGTAAAATCTTAATTTCAGCTAAATACCATTCCAAAAAATATTTTTTGAAAATAAAATGATTTCAAAATAATGATTTTGTCTATCTAGTTAATGTTAATATTTTCGCATTATCCGTTCTTAAACACGAGGGGTGATGGAGGCTGTTTAATAGTAAGAAAATGTCAACATATATAGTAAAAACACGTGGTTTTATTCTAAACTTTTGACAGATGAAATGTCCATTATTTCTTATTTGGATATGCTAATTAGCATATCGACGGTCATATCATCTTAAACTTGAATAGCACGTGATTTTTACCGTTAGTACTCGCCTTTTCGTCAAGTTTTCCTCGTGAAATTCCCAACTACTTCGTTTAATAATGCTTTTTGATTGGTCTTAACATGTAAAAAGAGGGTTCATCTCAGAATGAATAAAATCAATAATCAATTATCTGGTCAAACAGTTTTTGAAGAAAGAGAGAATATACACAGATTCGATATCCAACGGTAGCAAAAATCTTAGACAAACTTAATTATATTGAAAAACTCGATTTTATAGTAATACAATTCACTTAAAATCTTACTCTTTTGACTCGGCCCCTATGCAAATCAGTACTATATTTGGTTATACAATTCGCTGTTCCGTTTAATACAGTAACAAGTAGGTATGAAATGCTGAAAGTTAACATGTAGACGCACGGACAAAATCATTATTTTACATTCAAAAATTCTGAAAAACAAAATTCGTCATGGTATTAGCTGGAAAAAATGATATGACAAGAAAAATATGCGTTTCATTAATTAATTTCTGAGATTTTCGGCGAAATGTTGGTCCATACGGACTATACATGTGCCCAATGGCTGGTTCCAAGGAAATTTCTCTTTGATCAATTGCATTTACAATAGATGCTTTCAAAAAGAAAATTACTCAATGAATTTTTCTTATTTTACGATATGTTTACAAAAACATATTTTTCCTTTATTTAACGGAAAATTCAGCATACCTTTTCATGCAAATTAGAAAGTTTTTCGCTATTTGATAGTTACCCCTCCTAATTTTCATTGTTAAATTCAATGATCAAGTCATTCAATTGGTATTAAATGTTGAAAAGAAGCTAAGATATGAAATGTTTCCAACATTATTCTACGTTATTTCTTTCAGCAAAATCTTATGAAAATCTGTCTTTTTAAACAACACACAGAAAGATCCGTAAAAAAAACGCAAACCCACTTCCAGTTTATAGAGTCAGGAGGCAGCTGTCCATTGCCACCTGAAAGATATAGACATGTTATTTGTCAAAAAACATAAATAAGTTAGAGAACTGGTTCTAGAACTAGTTCTAGACCATTCAAGAATGTTAAATATAGGTTCAATAACTAGTTCTTGAACCACTTCTAGAAGCAGTTCTTGAACTTGAGTTCAAGAACATTGAATGGGAGATCAAGAACTTAATTTCAAGTATATGTTTATGAATAGTTCTAGAAATTGGATCTAGAACTAAGAGTTCTTGGACTGTCATTTAATGTTCTAGCATGTTATTGAGTGTTAGAGAACCAGTTCTGTACTTTTTAGCTCAGCTAACACACAGTCCTATATGTGAGCTATTGTGATCTCTCACCATCCGTTGTCTATCCCTGTCTGTCTGTCCATCAACAATTTCTTTAAACATCTTCCCCTTCTAAACCATTGGGCAAATCAAGCTGGAACTTGGCAGGGATGTTCCTGCGGTCAAGCTCTGCTTAAGTTGTTTAAAAATTTAATTCCATCAAAAACTCTGGTTTCGATGGTTATGGAAAGGCAAAAAATTGCTGGAAATCATAGAACAAATTCATCTTCTTCTTTCCACTGACTGGGCTAATCAACCTGAAACTTGGTAGGAATATTATAGTCCTTTTGTTAGGGGTTTTCCTCCTCAACCGGTTGCTCCCCCTTTTTTTATTTTTACCAAATTGGCAATTAAAAAAATCAAGTTGCCATTTTACAAGTCCTTAAGCTATGAACAGTCAGTATGATCCCTTAGGGGGAATATTGCAAGTCATTACTTCAAAGGAAAACTATATACAGAGACTAATGGTAATTGTTAAAATGATTATAATTATCATTTACTTACCTATTAACATGAGATAATATAACAGAGAATGTTTGTACATGTCTGTGTAAAAACATTAGTATAATGATGATGGTTTGTCTGCATGGTGTAGGTTACAAAAATTATTAAGTGAATTTGACAGGACTTTGATTTATAACATGACCTACATGAAAATATGAAATAATGATGTTGAATATTTTTGATAATACAATGATGTAATTTTACTTGTGTAATAACTATGCAAATGAGCTTATCTAGTGTATAGTTAATTTGTTATTGCGATAATCACCTCACAAATGTTGTGATGAGGTCATTTTTATACAGTGTTATTATGTTATGCAAAATATTTAAATTTTCTATTTCAAAAATGTTGACACTTTTACACTTAAAATTAGGATCATATAAATAGAATATTATATTTGTGTGTTCATTAATAACCAAATTTATTAAACTATGATCATCTAAAACAGATAAAAACTCAGCAAAGCCTTGATTTATCTATTATAGATGACTTGTTGAATAATTCCATGACCACTCATTCAATATCCTCTTCTTATGCTTTTTCCAAAATTTGGAGAAAAAATTTCATTTAGCTGTTTGAGGGTTGTGTTCCTTTCCATCTAGCATAATAGGAAAATTTTAAGAAATTTTCTGAAATACTTGAATTTCATTTTATTACAGCACAGATAAATAGGTTTTTAATCACTAAAGCTTTTCACTTACAAATGAAAATAGCAGCAGGTTGTAATAGTACTATAATTAATTTTGTGTAGGTCTAAGATATTGTAAGATTAGAAGTGCAATCATTAAAAAAATCAAAGCACTGAAGTACTGATGGTGGACGTTTCTGTTGGCATACTAGAGTGATTCTTCCATTTGTTGTGAAATGAGAAATTTTACATGTAAAATTACGATAAAAGGAAAATGACCTAACCCAAGTTCGCATCTTTCTTCAGATATTCATTTCTCAACATATATCATCGATCGTCAACCAAGGTCCTGTAATTACAAGGTTTCGATAACTTTCGGCATTATGCCGGGGGGGGAGTTAAAAGAGTGATTGTCTGATCCATTGGGTATAAAAGGAAAGACATGACAATTAAATTTTCTAGGTATCATTATTTTTTGCAACACTATTCGATTCTCCGTGGTCACAATTTAAATTCTGTTGTTATCTACTTGAAAAATTCATTAAAGGGATAATCAATTAATGTTCCGCAATTTTCATTTTTAAATAAAACAAGCAAATTCGTTGAATTGATATCCCCCGCCGAACATATTTTCATTGTCAATGGAGTTAAAATCAAACTTAGGTACAGGTTATCTTTTGTCTACATCACCCTATAGTTTTCAAGAAATAGCGCGGAAACGAATATCACTCTGTATGTATATGGCTTAAACAGTCAGGGGCAGTAACTCTAAATTCGACAGTCGAACCGGGTAACCCCCACGATATGCGCATGTCCTCATTGTAGTGAAGCTGTGTGCCAAGTTTCATTGAAATCTGGTCAATAGTTTTCAAGATATAGCGCGGAAATGAATGTCGGAAGGACGGACAGACGGACGGACATGGCAAAAACAATTTCCCCCCCGAAAAATTTTTTCGGCGGGGGATAATAAGAAAGGGTAAGCACAAAAAATAAGTGCAGACACTCTTGAGATTGAATGTCGTGTGTTGAAAGGTAGTGTAAAACCCGTTGCATAAACCTTTATTGCACAACCTAACTGCTTTACACTACCTGCTCGCGTTGTATCCGTATTAATGTTGGTGATCTAGGTTATTATTCTATTATTATTAATAGTGTCAGGGGAGATTACCATTCCAATTATTCCATTTTCATTAGTGGCCTCCCATAGACCATTGGGGAAACAAGGGGCAAATTACTCACTCTGTCTGAAAAGTAGTTCTACGCTAGCAAAACGTTCACCCGATCTAAGAATTGCATATGATTTCGCACTTAAAATATGTCTTTGAGGTTTCAACAAGTTATGTAATACCCTTGTTTCACTCCATTTTTAAAATGCATAGTTGTCAGACTCACACAATTCTTGAAAAAGAGTAAATTGAATCCAAGTGAGCACTACTGTTTTGAAAACCTATTAACATCTGACAGGATTGTTCTTACGCAGTATTAACACTGGTGAATGTAAACGTCCACCAATCAAGTAATTATTATGATTATTATTATTTTTTTGGGGGGGTGGGGGGGTGGGGGGGGGGGCAATGAGAAATGTCTTTATGTAAAGATTAGATAATACTGATGTAGTAGGCTTGGGGAAGAAGGGTTGTTTAACTGTATTTCAGTTCTATAAAGACTGCTGGTGCAACTAATTATGGATTCCTGTTGTTTCTCAAACCAGTACAGTCCAATTTCATGGGAGCCATCAACTTCTCATCACACCAAGGCATTCTACATACCTCTATCTATGGGAGACATTATAATGACATGATAGTCACAATGACTAACACCAAATGTTGAATGAAAATGGGCAAGCCAGGATCAACTTATGACCCCAAGATTAAGGGCCTAACACAATACACATAATAGAGTTAACAGGGGCTTGGCAGTTCAGGGCCTGAGGTTATAAAAATTTTCTCAGGCTCAAACTGAGAATTTACTCCAATTTTAGATTAAAATAAATTTATGAAAATGAAAGATAATATAAATAAGTTGTTATCTACGAGGATGGATAAAAAAATATGTGGACTTTTACTATAACTTTAAAATTTCTCGAAGGAAATTAATAAAATTTTGTACACATCTCAAACCATTTAATGTTGACATAATACTAAATTTACAAGAGTATGCTATGACTTATGATGTAAAAAATCTAAGATTTGACATCCCCCAGTAGGTGCCACCGGCGCAAACTGTTTTGTAACGTTGCTTCCTAGTGTTACCACCAGTAATCTTTCCCTCAATTTGGACCAAATTACTCAGAACTTCGCCTATTTACGTGTTGACGTAATCTGTTAGGATGTTTAAAATATACACATATTGCAGTCGGTATTTTAGAATTCAAAGTCAATAAGCTAAGGACAAGCGTTAATTTTTGAGCTTCTAAATGACAGCACCGGCGCAGCCATAGACAACCCGGCAATAATAAAGTTCTACTGGACCTTTGAAAAACCTAATCGAGAGGTAAAGGTGATAAAATATGTTAAAAAAGTCTTAAAGTGTAAGCAGATACCTTCTTTTTAAATGGTTTAAAAGGTTTGTTTTAGAATGGAGAGCGTTTCTGAAAGATGACACTCGGAGGATGGAAAACGTATCCTCGACGTTTGTTCTGTAATTGTCACAGATCAACACCCATTCGGTATCTCAAAGTCCTATTACACATTTAAGTTCATCAATTTGGTTCAGATGGATATAAAAATAGTACCTGTCCAATGATAGGCGATACAGAAGTTGTGTTTATTGTTGAATTGAGTATTTTGTAAAGTGCTGACTTTCAACGGAAGTTATCAATACCATAGGGTCATATTGACGTTGTTACCGTGCGCTGGTACCAAGTAAGTACATGTTTTAGAATGGTTGCTACAGGTGACCAACTAGTTGGATTTCATCCAAATTTACACGACAAAAAGAACTAGAAAGCCATGAATGGCTTGAGTCGCTCCACAGGCTTTAAATTCTTGTAATAGCAAATAAAAGTTTTGACTAGATTTTTAGATATTTTGGGTTCTACTGATGTTGAAAATGATTTTCAAAATTTCCACTATATAACATATAGAGAAATGACCTCTGCTCATAAAAGACATATTTTCCATCCAATCACAATAATATTTGGCTGCATGAAAATGGGTCACTCAAGGATCATACCAATAATGTTTGATTGATATCCATCAGTAATATACTGAGAAAATGATTTCCAAAATTTCAACTATATAACATATAATGAAATAACCTCTGCCAAAAAAATACATATTTTACATCCAATCTCAATTTTTTTTTTAGACTGATAAATGGTTAATCAAGGATCATTCCAGTGAAATTTGATTGATATCCATCAGTTACATTCTGAGAAAATGATTTTTAAAATTTCCACTATATAACATATAGAGAAATGACCTCCGACCATAAAATACATATTTTTCATCGGATCACAATAATATTTGGTGGACTGATAAAGGGTCACTCAAGGATCATTCCAGTTAAATTTGAATGATATCCATCAGTTACATTCTGAGAAAATGATTTTCAAAGTTTCCACTATATAACAAATAGAGAAATGGCCTCTGCCCATAAAATCCATATTTTTCATCAGACCACAATAATTTTTGGTAGACTGATAAAGGGTTGCCCTAGGATAATTCATGTAAAATTTAATTGGTATCCATCTATTAGACTATGAGAAAACTCACTTTTTACCATATTTGGAAATTAGCCACCTCCATTAAATCCATGTTTTTCATTGGATCAAAATTTCTTGAACAACTTTGAAAGAGGGTCACCCAAGGATCATTCCTGTGAAGTTTGGTTGAAATTCATCTAGTAGTTTCTAAGGAGACGATTTTTAAAGAAAAAGTTTACGACTGGATGCACGGACGGACTGACTGACGGACAAACGCACGACGGACACAACGCCATGACAATAGCCCCAGTGGCCTTCGGCCAGTGGAGCTAAAAATGCCGCAATTTAGTAATAGTGTAGTTTTCGTTTCAAAGTCTGTGAAATCAAAATTTCTGTAGCGCAAGTCTACGTAATTTTTGATTCACCCTCGTAAAACAACTTATTGATATTATCTTTTATGTGAATACATTTAAAATGAGTATCAAAACAGAATTATGCCTTTAATCTCAAATTGAAATTTGAAAAAAAATTGAATTGAGAATGAGAAAAGTTTTATAACCTCGGGCATAGATTATATGCACTATCCAAAACAACAGCAAAAAAGGTCAACATTCGCTCAATTGTATACTTAAAATGTTTGTCATAGAAATGGAAATCAACTCAAATTTAAATGTTTATTTAGTACTTTTAGCTATTGAAAGAAACTAATCTTCTTACTTAGTTAAGACTATTTTACTTATTTATCAAGCATACAGGATAAATAACCATCAGTTAAGTCTTTTTCAAAGGCTTAAATGGTGTGAATTTTACAGAAAGCAATTCATAAACATCCGTCTTTCAAATTTATTATTTTTCACATTCCATTCAGAATGAATGTAAGTTAACCATCACTAATGTATTTTGATTTATAAATGGCTTTTGAATCATTTTTCATTTTGCATTAAATGCTAGATTAACCTTTTACAGAAGGGTATTATCAGCAACATGCACTGACACACACACGCAAACTCATGTTCTGGAAATGGTATTCTTGTGACCGCACAAAAGGTAGATGGCATCCAAGTGAGCATAAAAAATTAAAAAAAAAAAGTACAATAATCATAAAAATCATAGCTTAAAAAATCTAGCGATGAAAGAAGAAAGAATAATTTATACATTTATACAAAGACGAAGATCAGCTTGGAATATGCGAAGTATGATCTTTGTGTACACCATCTATTTGTCTTAGTATTAAATTGGTTTAAAAGCCAAAGCCCAGCTAGCTTTATTGAAAACTCATTGCACTGTCAATCCTTGAGTTCGAATTCAAGCTCAACCAATTTTTGTCTGACATTTGACAAAAATCATTGTGACCAGAGCTGTTTGCCTCCTACCAAAGGGCATTTGCTAAATGGTATGCCTTGGGATGAGTAGCTGATGGTTATTATGAAACATTGCCGTTGTACTAGTGTGAGAACCAGCATTCAACCTCAATCAATCAATCAATCAATTATAAAAAGAAAGATTGACCAACAATTTGATGTTTCTCTGCCTCCGCCATAAATTTGTTCTGGGAAATCATTTGGTTCTAGTACTTATTCAGGTTATACAAGAACAATGCTAGAACTATCCCAAAGTGAAGTTCTTGAACATTTATTCTAGAACTATTCTAGAATTTTTTATTTTACAAATCAAGTACGTTTGCAGAACATTTCTTTTTTTTTTTAAAGTGATCTGAACCTGTTCCAGTACATGTATAGAACTTGTTTATAACATAGGAATAACTGAATTCCTAAAAACAATTTAAGATATTTATATGGTCTGTATATGGTCCACAATAGTTCTAAATGTAGTTCTAGAACATTTTCGGAACAGATCAAGTTCTCTCCATATGTTCTGTTTTTATCACCCAATAGTTCTAAAAGAACAAAACAATGGCTTAGTGTGTCCATTAAATGTTCTTGAAAAAATGAAGAGTATTTTTTCCAAGTCAATCTTTTGAACTCAAATCAAGTACTTCAAGAGCTAAAAAAAATAATTGCGGAGATTTTACTTATTGCATGCCAAACAGTTCATCATGTGGCATGTGTCTTTGGGTTGAACTCACACACATTTTACCCTTTGCTGTTTAATCCCTGCTTTTTACGTGTCTGTGATTTTACGACTAAGAAAACATTGTGAAAAAAGAAGAAATTGCTTCTGACAAAGAAATTTCTTCTTTTTCCACACTATTTTCTACCCTACAGAATGGTTATTTTTCAAATTAAATCCACTTTAAATTTTCATCTTCAAAACCTTTGAATTTGGACAGGTCCAAAATTTTGTAAAACAGGAAAGAGTTAAAAGAGATTACATGTAAGCAGCTGGATAGCTTAGTCAGTAGAGTACTCATCCTGTACGCAAAAGGTCCTGGGTTAAAGCCCCAGACTGGCTGCATGTTTTCCTCTCACATGTGACATTTGGCGCCCACCATGGAAGGTGACTGCATTGGTTATATGACAAAAGGTGCATTACTTGAAGTAAAAGCTCTGAATAATGCTGGTGTTCTGAAATTCAAGGATTTATTTTCAATAAAAAGGGGTGAATGGTGCCAGTTGAGAGAGACTGTATTGTGGACAAGTAGCTCTTAGTCAGTAAAGTACTCGCCCTTATAAGCAATAGGTCCTGGGTTTGAGCCCCAGACTGACTGCATGTTTTTCTCTCACATGTGAGATACATTATGACCTGTGGCAGGTACTTATAATTTGGGATAATCTTAGATATTTTTTAGAATAATCAACTTAAAAAATGTTCAAGAAAACCTATTTTGTTTTAACCTTTAGCACTCTACCGTCGACTCCTGTCGACAAAAAAAAATGGGAACAACATTAAACCAATATGCTACCAGTATGATAGCAATATTTAATCAGTTTCAGGGGTCAGGTGTGGAATTCCCATGCCCAACTTGCCCACACAGGCTTTTTTTACCAGCAGACTACGTCTAGTAGATTTTTCTATGCCCCTTGTCCATGGACAAGTAAATTTCAGGACAAATCTCATAATAGTTTTAAATAGATCTTAGAGCTTGATTATCCAAATGTTTATATCAAAAAGAAAATATTGTTTTTAATGAAAAAAAATGCTGGGTTCAGCATTTTCTCCAATAAAAACAATTTTCTCTCAATATTTATCAATCCATTTTTTTTGTGGACAAGTTCATTTTATTCTTGGATAAGAAGGAAATAGACTTTTACTTGTCCATGGACAAGTGGAGAAAATTTGTATTTCCATACCCTTGAGTTTTAGACCTTACCTAGAACAAATAAAGGCCATGATTTCTGTAATTAGATCTCATCCCTTTTATCTTTCAAAGAAAGGAATCAGTGTAATAGAAATTCTGGATATGCTTAAAGCTGTTTTCAAACATTAAGTCTATCATAGGGAGTTTAGATCTAGTTTATGGTACTTTTTTTTTTTGCTAAAATCTGTTTTTGACAAACTTTATCAATTTTAAACTCAATTTTAAGAAATAAGAGTTAGTACAAGCTTCTTGATTGTCTTTAGTCTTTTAACAGAGACTGCATTATGACTTTTAAGCTCACATTTTTTTAACCAAACTGCACAGGATTGATCCTTAGATCAAGCTCTTTCAAAACAAAGAATTAGAATCTGTTAAGAACTCTAGTTTCCTTGGCAACCGAGTGAAAAAACTTAAAAAAATCTTCTCCATCCAAACTGCAATTCCTCTAGCTATCATATTTGGCATAAAACATTTCCCAATGCTTGTCTACCAAAATACTTCAAATAATGGCTCTATCTTGATAATTAGCCCTATGCTGTAGGATCCAGAATTTTACATATAGATAAAGCGCAAGTCTTTAAGAATCTTCAACTCCCAAACCAAATGCTAGTTTTTTAAGACTCTTTTACCTATTATTTTTGGCATGTCACATTTGCTTAAGACTCTTTATCCAAAAACTAATTGCACCATCTTGAATATTCTTTGTTGTAGGGTTTAGTTTTTTATTAATTATCTTATAACTATACAAATACCCATGTGATAACATCCCGTATGATATTTTTTATGATATCACAATTATATAATGCGGTTATTTTTAGAAACTTGCATTTCTGTTGGAAACATCTACAAAAACAAGGCAAATAGAGGTTATAAAGATATATATAATATGTATTTAGTGTATTGTATGAAAAAATATTTAACTTGGTTGCGGGAATTGATAATTGTCTTGGCAGAGCCTCGACAATGATCAATTCTCTCTACCTTGTTAGATATTTTTTCTCATACAAAACACTAAATACGTATTATATATATAGAAATAGATAGCAAAATGTGTAGCTGTCAGCTCTTGGGTCAGCTCTTGCAAGAACCAGAGAAAAAAGTAATGGCCTTATTTTATGTAAAATTATTAGGTTTAAGTTCAGATCTCGAAGAAAAATAAAGTGTCATCCAGTTTAAATAATTCATGCAAAACCATTTATGATAATAAAACGTAATAGTGACCGTTGAAGCAAATATTTTATTTATACAGCAATGAATACTGATGGAAATGAGTTCATTTAAAGCTGATTTTCAGAGTTCATTCATATTGTAATTTCGTTAATTTATTGCTTAACAAAATATCTGGCGTTAAATAAGATATCCCTCCTTCCATCTATGAAAGATTCATAAACCACAAAACCAAGGTTAACTTTTTTCTTCATTTGATATGCATGGTAATTAGCTAAATGTAACTATGGGCATGTGAGCAGGGACAATCTAAGAACTCTATGATATAGGTATTTGAAAAAGAGATTAATTCTAGTATAGGTCAACCATAGGTCACTTTTAAACAATTATTTCATATGAATGTACATTAATCATTCTAGATTCAGAAAATTAGTGGAGTGCAAAAATTTTCCACCCTAGCCAGTCTGTGCAATCTGCACAGTCTGGCTAAGATCGACACTTTACACATAACCCAGATGGTCCCTACATGACAGGTCACAAAAATATATAGTATCTGGTATGCTGACTGGCCAACTTCAAGAAAGAAGGCTCTTCAACTAGAGGCACTTCAGGGCCTGATTCACTCCACAGGAATAAAATCTCCCAACAATGATTATGAAAATGATTGATGATTTTTATAACCCATGCAAAAAAGGTTCAAGAACTCTGTTCAAGTTATATAATTTTTCTAGAACTTTTCTGTAGTTTGTAGAGCTCTATTTCGAGATTGAAGAACTGTTCATTTAACTCTTAGAACTTCTAGACCCCTGATTCTTAATCTAGAACAGGTGCAAGAAGTAGTTCTAGAACATTCAAGAATATTAATTGGTAGTACAAGAAATAGTTCTTGAACCAGTTGTAGAATAAATTCCAGAACCTTGAATGGTAGTTCAAGAACTCTAGTTAAAGAACTAATTCTTGAACCATTTCAAGTACTAAGCGTCATTGAACTGCCATTTAACATTCTAGAATATTCTTGAACTAGGTTTAGATGTACAAGAACCAATTTTAATTAGATTTATACCTTCTGGTGATTCAAAAAGATTTCATTATATGAATGAAAATTAGTCATGACTATAAAAATAATGTTGTAAAAAAGAAAATCTGTTTTTTTGTAACTATGTTTTTTGTCAGATGAGTAGGCCTGAAAAAGGTGTATGGTGCTTGTTAATTAAAAGAAAATGCCTGATTCTTCAAATTTAGGATATGAAGAGAGTATTTGTTGTTTTCATGGAAGAATGAAAGTAAAAATGTAATCATACTGTATGAATACCCAAAAGTTAAGCACTGCTCTGATCCTTTGAGAATGTGAAATATTGATCTCAAATGCCAGTTATCCCGTGTGAATCCAGAATTTTCCTGCTTTGGCAGGTGATATAAACATGTGCAGGCTGATCTTAGTCTTTACCACCAGTTACCGTTGTCTGTCTGTCCATCCGTCTATCTGTTGGTCTGTCTGTCTGTCTGCAAAACTTAACCAAAAAACTGAACATTGCCAATATCTTCAAGCCTATTCAAGATACCAGCCTCATATTTGGCATGAGGATAGATCTCAATGATACGCATCTGATGATACCAAAGTCAAGGTCATATGCAATGGTCAAGGTCATCTGTCAAGGTCTAATAACTTCTTATAGACTTTACTACGTTAAAACTTAACATTTTCATTCAAGCCTATTATAGATACATTTCTCATAATTTGCATGATGTAAGATCTCAGTGATGTGCATCTGTAGGTATCAAGGTTAAGGTCTTGTTACAAGGTTTCAGGTCATCTGTCAAGGTCAACATTTTGAAAAAAATGCTGTAATAGGGGCATTTGTGTTTAAAAAACACATCTTGTTTCTTTTTAAACCAGAAAAGTGTTTAAAAAAATATTTTCATAAGATATGCTGACTCACAATAAGTGCATCCATGGGCCAAAGCATTGTAAGTAATTTGACTTTTATTCTTTTTCCAAGATTTTTTTATTCAGCATGACAAGGGTTAAGACTGTGGTAATCCACCTGAAAGTGATTGTTGAGAATATTAAAATAAATTATGAGTTTTATAATGTGAGTTGTAGAACCATGCGGTTTCTAATTCAAAAGAGATGGGATGCAAATTTATGCAAATTAGGTGCAGGGTAATGAATCAGCTTTAATAGATAAAATATTGACATCAACAAAAAAAAACCTAAAAAATGCACTAAATATGTGTTCCTTTTACCTAACTATACTGCATTCCGACAAATCAAGCTTTTTATTTTTACAATAACAGAAATCTCCATTTTCATCTTTTGTTACAATTTTTTAAGCTCCACTGGATGAAGGCCAGCGAGCTATTATCATAGTGGTGTGTCCATCTGTGTGTCTGTTTGTGTGTAAACTTTTTCTTTAAATATCTTTTTCTAAATCAATAAGCCCATCTAAACCAAACTTAGTACAAATGTTCCTTGGGTGATCCTCTTCTTAAATTGTAAAAGAAATTTTGATTGAACCCCAAACATGGGCGTTGCAGGGTTGGGCTAATTTTCACAAAAAAATCTTTGAAAATCTTCTGCTCTGAAACCAGATAATTTGGCCAATTTCAAGGAAACTTGGCATGAATGTTCCCTGGGTGGCCATAAGCCAAGTTATTCAAGAAATTAAGATTGACCCCCAAATACAGGTGTTGCAGGGTTTGGCTTATTTTCACTTATATATCTTTAGAATATAGACCCCTGGATTAGAAGTCCGGCGCGCTACCAACTGCGCTATTGCCCAGCTATCTTTAGAAGTCTTCTCCTCCCAAATGAATGACCAATTTCAGTGAAACAATGGCATGAAGGATCCTTGGGTGACCATGTATTTTCGTTGTTCAAGAAATTCTGATTGACCCCCAAATATTAATGTGGCAGGGTTGGGCTAATTTTCAATCTAAATTCTTTAAATTCTTCTCTTCCCAAATTATTTGCCAATTTCAATGAAACTTAGCATGAACGTTCCCTGGGTGGCCATGTACCTAAGTAATTCAAGAAATTAAAATTGACCCCCAAATACAGGTGTTGCAGGGTGGGGCTAATTTTCAATTAAAATCTTAAAAATCTTCTCATCCCAATTGATTCTGCCAAATTCAATGAAACTTAGTTTGAATGTTCCTTGGGTGATCATGTACCCAAGTTGTTCAAGAAATTTTGATCAACCTCCAAATAAGGGTGTCGTAGAGTGGAACATTTTTTCACTTTAAAGTCTTTACAATTCTTCTCGTCCCAAACCAATAGGCTAAATTTCAATAAAACTTGGCAATGAATGTTCCTGGAATGAATGAATGAATGAATGAATGCAAGAAAGTTACTAAATACTGAAGTTGTTTGAATTGTATTTTGAATATCTCTTTTTCAAATCTTGAGTTGTTCAAGCCAGTCAAGCCAAACAGACTTGGGCCCCTAACCAAAACAGAAATCCCCATTTACATCTTTTGTTACAATGTTTAGCTCCACTGAACAAAGTCTAGCAAGGCCAGTGTCATGGACTGGTGTAGGCCGCTAGGGCATCTACCACACATTTATTAACTTTTTCTTTAAAAGCGATGGGCAGATTAATCGATTATAATCTATAATCTTCGGATTGTGATAATTGACAACGACAATTAATCAGTTCCTAACACATAAATGAAAGTCGTTACACATTGTTTTTGAAACCGACATCAGTTTGATGGCTCAGCGTGAAACAGTTGTAACTGCCTATATGTTTATAGGCAGTTACAAATGTTTCGTACTGAACCATGGAGTTGGAAGAAAAATCTGCAGAGTCTTTAGGTAGTAAACTTTTACTAAACTTTTTCATTCTTTTCTTCAAAGGATGATAAGGGTAGTGTCATATTGATTTCAAAGAAAACAATTGTACAATCGATCATTAGTTGATTTACCCTTCAAACTTGAAACTGAATATCAATTGTGATTTGGAACGGATTGCCCAACGCTATTCTTTAAACATCTTCTTTGAACCTACTGTGCACGATTTTACAGGAATGATGCTTTGACTATGCTGCTTGGATTCCTTTATTTGATCTTGATTGGATTGATAACATGGGTGCTACGGGAATGTGAAACAAGCCCTATGTTGTGCTTAGTTAGAACAAAGGACTAAAATTGAAATTGATTAGGAAATCTGATTTTTTTAAATTCATGAATGAAAGTACTTCTTGGTGAAAAAAGTGAAAAGGGACCCCAGTATTAGTCCAGTCACCCCACCCCCAATTAACATGTTGTGTCACCTGATGGTGCACTTTAAAAGTAATTCACCAAGGGAGCCAGGGTCTTAGCACACCATATTCTTGTCCTATGTCTTTATCATATCTTTTTCAAATTAGAGTTAGTTAGTCAAGCGAGCGACTTAGGATCATGATGGTTCTCTTGTCATTACTATAATAATGTGTTGGGCTGTCAAATTGTATGAATTTTTTCTGTCATTGTAATCACATTTTCATGATAAATATAAATTATTGGTGTTTTTCTGCTATTTGTAAATTGTTACTTCTGCAAGACTTCCGTAATTATGATTATAGCTGATTTGATAGATCCCTTGTTGTAACAATGATTAATCACAAATTCACAATAACAGGGAAAAATCAAAGTGCTGTCAGCACTGTAAATCGTACATCATTGAGAAGCTGGGATAGTGCAATAGTTCGCCAATCAAAAGGGCTCAAATTTGGACAATAAAAGTTCGTAAAATCTTTAACCCTTTCCTGTCCAATCCCTGGTTTTTACGTCCCTAAGATTTTGTAATTATTTTATGACGAATTCAAAACACAACACAGTATGTCATATATTCATATAATATAGCCCATGGACTATGGGCTTGACTCATATGTACATGGTATTTCAAAATTGGCGAAAGATCGCGGTAGGGAGATTAGAGCAGTATGAACGGAGCTGTGCATTAAAGCACCCAGACGATACTGCTTTTGTGTGACCGACATCGCTGCTATACAATACCCAAACATCGTCGATTACTTATTGAGATAATTTAACGAAGAATTTTCCGCCCATGATTGTGAGTACTTGATCTTTGCATATGAATTTTGATTACTTGAAATTATCGGATACGACTTAACTTAATAGTTGTGCAATAGCTGCAAAAGGTATGGAATGAACGGTACTAGGCTTGTTAGACTAATGAATGGCACTGAAAGCCAAGCGTTGTGAACCTTCTTATGTATGACTAGTTTTCATGATAGATATACCTTACAAAACCACAGCTAGTTTAGTAGACATCATTATATACATGTATTAAGGGGTGAACTGCAGACCTACGTATGGCATACCTTGGACGCCAGGACTGTGTACCTTTGACACTTGTAGCTTGTATTCATGCTAACCTTATGTATTGGCCACTCATAATTCATCATCTGCATGAAGACAGAGCATTATTAAACAAAACCACTGACATGCAGGGCCAGAGCACCTCAGACTCGGGATGCACGTCACACTAAATGAACAACGGTGAACCTTAGACACCAGGACCTTGTGTACCATGGACACCAGTACATTCCCTGTATTCATGATGGCCAAGAACTATTTCACGGTTTTCTCAAGACAAGTCTTTCAAGAATACAGTCCACTCTTAAACCAAGACCATAGCCGTGCAGGGCCAGAGCACCTGGGACAAAGGATGCACGGCACACAAAACATACGGTGAACCTTAGACACCAGGACACGGTGCACCTTAGACACCACATATTACTTGTATTCATGCAGACCGATAATTCTTGGTCGCTTAAAAACCAATTGTGTGCAGAATACAGAGCATCATTTTAGCCAAAACAATACATATGCATAGCCAGAGCACCTGAGACTCTGGATGCATAAATATAACTTGTTACACTGGACACCAAAGGTCCGGTTTGTATGAAGATATTACTCGGTGTGACCATCCGCCGATTTCTAATAAACGAGGAGTTAAGGCTGTGTGCAGTTCACCACTTAATGCTAGTACCGAACTTTCTATTCCCGTCATATAATGCAGCCATACTACGTTCACGCTCATTCATTAGTAAAAGGAGTTGCACGTACGCGTTACCGATGAATGTTTTGCTTGCTTGACAAAAGGAGATGCCAGTGGCCCAAGTTGCCAAACGAGCCCAGATCTCTTATTGGCGCGTCATATAATATCTATCTCCCTACCACGACATTAAAATGAAATAAAACAATCAATTAGTCATAGGTCTCTTTTCAGATAACAGCACCACCAGCATCCGAGAATTCGATAGTTTTCTCCTAAAACAACAATGGCGACGGTTGTACCTGAAACGATACAGAAATCGAGAGCAAACATGTTCTATAGATATTATTGCATTAATCATTGCCTTATTGTGAAATTTGCCAAAAATTATGATGTGGGAATGGGTGGGTGGGTTAATATCTTGTATCGCGTGTTAGTAAAAAGAGAATGATTTCGTCGATGCACGGGTTTATATAGCAGACGACATACGGGTCACGGATTACGGAGATTGACGATTTCACTCGGCAATCGTCGTCAAGGAAACCAGCCACGCACATCGCAAAAATAATCCATGTTATTTTCAATTCTGAAAATAACACTATTTATTTTATGACGAATTCAAAACACAACACAGTATGTCATATATTCATATAATATAGCCCATGGACTATGGGCTTGACTCATATGTACATGGTATTTCAAAATTGGCGAAAGATCGCGGTAGGGAGATTAGAGCAGTATGAACGGAGCTGTGCATTAAAGCACCCAGACGATACTGCTTTTGTGTGACCGACATCGCTGCTATACAATACCCAAACATCGTCGATTACTTATTGAGATAATTTAACGAAGAATTTTCCGCCACTGTAAATTTTCTAAAAATTTATCCCCCAAAATTCTGGAGTCCTTAATTGTGAATGATTTATACCAAGTGTTTTGCAAATTCATCCTTTAAGTTCAATAGGTACATTTCTAGACCAACATCGGACAGATGGATTCCATCATGCCTGTAGAAGCCGGGCGTATTTAAATCGACGTCCATCCGTACATGAGCTGACCGCGAATGACGAGCGGCTTGTTGTCGGCCGAATCTATTTACTCTTTTGCGTTTGTTTTCAATAGTATTAATATCAAAAAGCGTTGAGTTCCAAGTGGCTCGTTGAAGAATGTCAATCCATATAATTACCGCTCCCGGAATCGCCGCGCATAAATAATTGAATTCGCGAAGCATTATATTACGGATGGACGTCAATGTTAGTGAAGTTAAGTCATTCCCCCCTAGGTGGATTGCTACAACTTTTGGTTCTGTCCGTAGAAGAACATGACATTCCACGGCTTTTCGAAATTGAGTCCACGACATTCCACGCCGTCCCCACCATGCTATCTTGGTATCCAGCTTAAGATTAGGTTTGTTGGTCGATTTAGCTCGAACTCCAGCCCAATATGGTATAGAATCCCCAATGACCCACACGTCTGTAAAATTGAAGAAAAACAATTAAAACATCTTTAACGAATGTATGTTTTGTATGCATTTGACTGCCATCTGCCTAATTCCATAATCAACTTCTCAGGTACCCCTTTACGCGCCAAGTCAGTGGCTCGACCGATGCGAAAGCTATGCGTTCTATAGCGCATATTTCTGTATTGTGTACGCAAAATACATTTATCGAGTACCAAAGCAAACTGAGTTCTCGTTAAAGGGGTACCATCCGCATGACAAAATAAGGAGCCGGCTAATCTCGTTCTGACTTTTAAAAAATCTTTCATGCACTTGACTGGACAGAAAAAAGATTCTTCGCTAGGTATCCGTAAAACCACGGGTTTCGCATCCTGGTTAGTTTTGAATTTCCGCAATGTTATTAGTAGTGTGTTGTCTTTTTCTTGGTGGATAATGTCCGAAAATTGCAAATGACTATTAGGCAATCTTTTTGATGACAAGACTAATTCGCTGACCCGAAATAAGCCATGATAAGCCAAAACCCATGCTGCTGTAAATAATTTGACTTCGTATGAATTGTAGCATACGAATTCTAGCTGTGGTAACAATATATGTAGGATGGAAGCCGTGATAGGGGCTCTATTATCTGAAGACTTCCTTAAACGTGTACAACCTTGTAAGGTTTTAGATATAATAAAAGATTGGCTCAAATCATTCCAACCATGGATTTTATGCATGTAATTGATCCCAGACACATAATTTTTTATCGTCCGCGGCGCCAGACCTCTCTCAAAGCAAAAGGCAATGAACCAAATAATATGATTGACCTCTGCTGGCCATAATAAATTTAATGAGTATTCTGTCCGAAACCTGTTGAATGCACTGATGCCGTTAGAATATGCATATCTAGAATTCAGTGCCAATCCTTCCGATGTCAGCTTGTCTGCCTTTCTTTGAATGTGTTCCAAAGGTAGACTGGGAAAGGAGTCTGATCCGGATCGGCATCCGGTGCTATGGCCTTGAACTTGGAGACCTGAAAGCGGGATAATGCGTCACATAATCGATTTTTGAAACCAGGCAAGTATTTAGCTCGTAATACTATATTTAGCTCCAGGCATTTTAATACTAAAGGCCTTACTAACTGCATAACACGATCTGACTTTGCGGATAAAGTACAAAGTATTTGCACAACAGAAAGATTGTCACAATAGAAAATAATTTTCTTGTTTCTCAGTACTTCACCCCAAATGCTTATTGCTGTGAAAATGGGGAATAATTCAAGAGTAGTGATGTCATTTGTAATGCTAGAAGTATGCCAAAAGTCAGGCCATTTTGCCATGCACCAGTGACCATTAAAGTATATTCCGAAACCTAGCCCCTCTCCGCCAGCACTGTCCGTAAACAGCTGTTTGTCGAAGTTCGAGACCCAGAAGCGATCGTTAAATACCGATATGCCATTATGATTACGGAAGAACGTAAGCCAGACTTTTAAATCTTTTTTCATGCCCTTAGTAACGTGCAAATGATGATGAGGCTTGGTAAGACCACAGATTGAGTTAATAAGTCTGCGACAAAAGGGGCGACCTGCCGGAATAGCACGACAACAAAAATTGAGAGAGCCTATCAGAGATTGCATCGACTTCAGAGTGGTTCGCTTTTTCTCCATGATTTCGGTGATCTTCGCGATTACTTCTTGGATTTTAGCGACAGGAATACGGACCTCCATTTTATTTGAATCAAGTTCGAGTCCCAAAAAACAGAGAATTTCAGAGGGCCCTTCGTTTTTTTCTTCGGCTAACGGTACGTTTAGATCTTTCATACAAGCCAAGAATACTGACATAAGGGCGATGCATTTCTCCGTGTTTCTGTCGCCACCCAAAAAATCATCCAAGTAGTGAATCAGTCCGCCTGAATGCATTCGTGATTTGACACAAAACTCCAAGAAAGTTGAGAAAATTTCAAAGGTGTTATTACTGACCGCGGCACCAAATGGTAAGACCTTATCTACGAAGTATTTGCCATCAAATTGAATGCCAAGTAGTTCGAAATCTTGGGGACAGATCGGCAGTAATCTGAATGCGCTTTTGATATCCATTTTAAAGAGCTTGCAGTTTTTGCCCAAATCCTGTATAAGGTTTACCGCCGCGTCAAAACTTGTATATTTTACGGTACAGTGCTCTCGCGGAATACCATCATTGATAGATTCGCCTTCGGGGAAAGATAAATGGTGAATTAATCTAAATTCGCCTGGCGCTTTCTTGGGAACCAGTCCGATTGGCGACACAATTAAGTTTGGAAAAGGTTTTTCTTCAAACGGACCTGCCATTCGACCGGCTTCAATTTCTTTGCGTAGCTTTTGACGCACGATTTCAGGATTAGACGAAGCCGATTTTAGATTTTTGCATAGTCGAGCCTCTCTGCTGCCATTATAATGCATTTCAAAACCATGTTTAAAGCCATTCAATATCGTTTGGGCACTTTTTTTATCGTAGCCTTCTAAGTACTTTTGAAAGAATTCGATGTTGATTGGCGATTTGGCCAACCGAAGATTAGTATTAAATTTTATTGTTTCGGTTTCTTTGGACGAAGTCGTAATTCCTGGTGAAACCCCTACCACCGCGGCCGCGCCCTGCTGACAACGCACTACCGCGAAAGGAATTGTTGTACCGCTTGTCGTTTTGATTCCCGACTTGTACGGCGGGCCTAGACGTATATGGACAGTGTGCTGCAGGGTTTGGCAGTTCACAATGTGAGCAAACATGACGGAAGCGGCAGTTTTGCCAGGTGCAAACGGACTCATTGAATAGACGACATGCGTGCTTTGCCCCAGTGTCAGACACGGAATTGACGAGCGTTGGCTTGAATGCAACCTGGATGCAGCGCCACCACAGATCTGCTTTTAGTTTTGCCCAAGATGAAGGATTAATAGCTTGGCGTAAGCGAAACTGTTCATCATATTCGCGCCATACCATACCACCCTGTCGCGCAGCGCACTCGCGAATTGACCACATATAATGGAGAATTTCATTGATTTTGTCCGGGTGTGTAGACAAATATATGGATGCGTAAATTAAAAAGGCATCTGTCCATTTTTCAATGGTTTGAACTTTTTCGCGGCATTCTTTCGCTTTTGTTTCAATGTGCCCGGCAGGCGTGATGTGAAGTACGGAGCCCGCGGCATAATTTTCTAATTCTATGGCTCCCTTTAACAAAAGACTCAGATTTATGTATTGACCTTGACAAATTTGCTTTTTGATGGATGCAGGTACATGAACAGCCAAATCTTCGTCTGCTAATCTTAATAGTGCCGGACCGTTTTGAGGCTGTGCTTCCTGCACAGAACTAAACAAGTGCCAATTTGACTCCAACGTATTAGTAAGCAAGGGGTTATCCGACTGGAGGGTAGAAGTAATACACGAGGGCATGGATGATGACAATACAGGAGTGTTGTGATCGACAGCGGTCAGAGATGAAGCTGTGTCGCGAGAGCAAGAGGGAACGCGTGTTACCCTTTCAAAATCAATCATATTATTTCCTTGACCAGTGATTATACCTGCATCTGGCTGTAAGAGCTGGGAATCTGTTGTGCTTCCCTGCATCTGGCTGTCCTCTGTCTGGCTACCCACCGCTTTTCTCTTTATACCACGTGTTCGCTTCGGCGGCATTCTCTGGTTTACGTTTACCTGTGTTGATTAATATCTTGTATCGCGTGTTAGTAAAAAGAGAATGATTTCGTCGATGCACGGGTTTATATAGCAGACGACATACGGGTCACGGATTACGGAGATTGACGATTTCACTCGGCAATCGTCGTCAAGGAAACCAGCCACGAACATCGCAAAAATAATCCATGTTATTTTCAATTCTGAAAATAACACTATTTGAGAAAATATTGTAGAAAAAGGGGAAATTATTTGTGACAAACAATTTCTGCTTTTTCTACAAAATTTTCTACCCTACAGAATTGTTTTTTTTTTCAAATTAAATCCATTTTAAATTTTCGTCTCCAAAAACCTTTGAATTTGGACAGGTCCAAAATTTTGTAAAACAGGAAAGGGTTAAATTTGTGAGTTTTTTGTCTTAACACTCCATCTTTTCGAGGACATCGCCAGCTCATCCAACCTCGTGGGTCCGATTTTGAAAGTTTGCTGATTCGATAGCCCTCTGCTAGTCTAAATTATTTCTTAGCAGATTTTTACGTTGTTATAATGAGCACGCGCCAAGCTAAAAGCTTGTCTGTTAATATTATTCCTCTCTCTATAGAGTTTAAAAGCCTGTTTAGCAACAAACATTTTTCATTAAACTATTTACAATTTTGATTACCAACATGTTTGTATTTCAAGCATTGGGTTTTCCCAAATACTGTAAATGCATTTTCCCTCAAGAAACACGTGAAATCGCCAACTATGCTATTTATATCTTTGGTTTCTGACCAATCGATAAAATCTAGCAGCACTCTATGATTATTCATGAGTTGTTCTAAAAATAGATCTCTCTTACTGCTATCCTTTACCAGTTTATCGTATGTTTCTGTCGGTTTATTTGTTGTTGAATAATTTTTCTTCATACTCAAATTTGAATTTATTGAAAATAGGATTGGAGCGTGGTCAGAGTGCTCATTGAAATCAAATATTTCAAAATTATTTCTATTTGTTAACACATGCGAACGAAAAGTAAACTTCTCACGCTCCCTATTTGAGTGCAGACGACTATTGACTAATGACAAACAAGTTAATTGACACATTTCGAGCAGACGATGTCCATTTACGCGAGGGTTTTGACCCAGTGATAATCATAACAGAATTTGATTGGTTGTCAGCCCTACAACTGGTAAATGACCGTTCGCGAAAGTTCAGAGCAGTAATATTGTAAGTGCTACAAATTAATTATACAGTTAACCTATTGTACGTTTCAACTCCTTTACTCAACCGAAAATCTTGTTATAAACACTGAAACTACTAACTGGTAATTACTAAAAGCGAAA
This sequence comes from Fragum whitleyi, assembly GCA_948146395.1. NCBI lineage: Eukaryota > Metazoa > Mollusca > Bivalvia > Cardiida > Cardiidae > Fragum > Fragum whitleyi. The sequence goes on along the minus strand of OX411555.1, from coordinate 5,041,202 downwards.
ATTACATCAAATTTTGTATTAGCCTCTTCTCTATTTGTCGAAAAGTAAATAAGGTATAAACAAAGTTTGTAGATTGTGATTGAAAAGGCCGTTTCTTCGGTGTTTGAAAACACATAATTTGGTTTGAACACATTGCTCAGAAGATAATGGTAAAAATGTAGTGGGTCAAACAGACTGGATTTCTGGAAAACGGTAGATATAAATCTACTGCTTCGCAGTACGATTTAAAAAGTGAAGTTTAGAGTCTAAGGTATAATGCAGCACTCTCTAAAGGGACCAATACAGCCTTCAATATTATCTACACACAATGATATTAATATTGCAGATTGATCAACATATCTGTTCAATATCATCCTAAATTATTTAGTTATGTTAATTCTTTCAAGATTTAAACACTCTGATTGGCAAATATTGTTGTTGTTTTTCTTTATGAAAACAATTTTTATATGCTGCCGAAAGTGGACATATATTGGTGGCATCTTCTCCATCTGTCCATCCGTTCCGATGTCAGAACGCACTTTCTTATGTCCGTGCAGTGACTTCTGCCTGTATGTTACAATCTTGTGAATGCAACTCCTCCTTCATTAATGGAAAAATCTGGATGAAACTTTCACAAAATGTTCCTTGTCATCTGACCCTGTGCATGTTGTCGCGGTTTGGTGAATTTCAGCCACGTCAAAGAAAAGGGGGCCATGTGCATATTGTCCTAAATTAGTGAACAATGCCATGTTATGGAAAAAATGGCCTTATTGATAAATCAAAAAGGAAACAACTCTCCATTTAAGGATTGATTTGGTTGATACTTTCAAAGGTTAATCTTTATCTTGTGAACAGGAGCATAATTCCATCTTTCATAGTTATGATGTACCATCACAGTCAAAAGGGCTATCATTTTAATGATAATTATTTTGGCGGCGTATCTTGTGTCAATGACACTCTTGATGTAGTATGCACTTATTTTGAAAGCTACAACTCAAGTAGACAGGTGTTTCATAATGGAGATAATTTCTTACTTTTTAATTTCATTATATTGAATTATAAGATATGAAGAGTGATTATTTGTTGGTTTCATGAAACTAACTAGAGGTGATTTAGAACGCCTGATTCCCTCCAAAGGCATGAATCCCCTGTAAATTATTATCAGAGAATGATAATGATTTTCAGTTCCACTGGCCAAAGGCCACTATGGCTGTTGTCATGGCGCTGTGTCTGATGCACATCTGCCTGTGTATCAGTGTGTATGTACTTCTGGTCATAATTTTTTCTTTAAAATTGTCTTATCAGGAAGGTTTTGAGAAAAATCAATTTTTTATTATGTTTGGAAAGAAGACCTGCCCGTTAAAGCCATGTTTTTCATTGGATAAAAAATTCTTGAACAACTCTGAAAGAGGGACATCAGAGGATCATTCCTGCGAAATTTGGTTGAAACCATCCAGTAGTGTATGAGGAGAAGGTTTTTAAAGAAAAGTGTCATGACAGACCCAGTAGCCTTCTTTAACTGTAGATAACTAGTTCAAGGTCATCTGGCAAGATCAAGGTCATTTATCAATGCCAAAGTGAGCAAAGCTTTACCAAAACTTCAACTTTTACAAATGTCTTCAAGCCTTTTTCAAGATACATTTGTCATATTTAGAGTGTATCAAAATATCTCATTGATATGCATTAACAAACATCAAGGTAACGGTCATTTGACATGGTCAAGGTCATCTACTAAGACAAATAGGAAAAGAAAAACAATTTCAGGGGCATTAGCAATTCACAGTCACATCTTTTTTCACCCTGAATTCTGAAGAATGATTATCAAAAGAAGGCAAGGAAGGGATAGAAATGAAAGAGTTTTAAAAAGGTCTTTGTCCTCAACATTATGATAAATTGTTCTGCAAATCTAATAAGAGCCATCGCATGACATTTCCAATAATTTCACATGTGCGCAAGCTACAAGCTTTAAGCAACAAAGACAATGGCACAATGAAAGACTCTGGTCAGACTGTGTGAATGTTGGATTGTTGGAAATGTCACGCACAGGCTCATATACTATGTATATGAACCAATGTCATGCTGGTATCAGTATATTCCTTGTTTAGCAGGAGGTATAGATAAAGCTCAGACTTCACTTCATCTTTACTGTCTGATTAGTTTGCCCCCATATGAAAGATCAGTGGTATATTGTTTTTGTCCTGTTTGTGACAGTGTTTGTATGTCTGCCCAAAACCTTTACATTTCACCATAACTTTTGGTAAGTGGTAGAGTTTTCATATTTCATATGTATATTACTTGTGACAAGACCTTTCTGTTGGTACCAACTTCAATGTTTTGAAGGTCAAATATGTGGAGAATTTTAACTTGACATTGAATTTTGGTGTGCTGTTGATTACCAAATGAGCCATGGCATGTGCATGACATTTCCAACTATTGAAAGGTATTAGTGAGGTGCAAACATTGGGTTGGGTAAACAGCCACATACTGTAAATATAAAGTTTCCTGATGGTCTACAGATACTTTGAGACCTTATCTATCTACTAAACGCATAGTAAAGACTCTGGTCAGACTGTGCCGATGCACAGGCTGATCACAGTCTTTGCATTGCACATATTTGAAATTGTTGCAAATCTCACGCACAGGCTCAAATTGCATTTGGATTGGCAGTTGATAACTGAATTAAATTTGGGTTTTGATTTTATGACGCTGTTAATTACCATATTGTATCAAACAAATGTTTCTGATTAATAGCAATGGCAATATTTCAAAACATTGTACAAATAAGAGAATAGTGAATACATTGACTGTTTAAATGAGAAAGAATCTCGGGGAGTGTATTGTTGGAAAAATGAATTTTTTATATAAACTTAACCCATATCATGCTGAACCTGGAATATTCCTGCTTTAAAATTAGGAGGTATAGGCAAATATCAGCCTGCACATTATGATTATGTGCAGTCAGACTTTAGTAATTACCTCCTGTTTAACCTTATTAAGCAAGAGTTGTTAATTATGTTTTCAATAGAAATAGTCATGATTAGTAAATCCAGTGCTTCAAATACTTTGAATGCAATTTCACAAAGGTTTTTTCAGCATGACTAGGGATAAGTTTTGTACGATATTTGGTATTTTTGTTGCTCAAGATATGATTTGTAAAGGATCAGTAGTATCAATAGACTAGAAACTCTACACCTGACCAAACTGGTGGGAATGTGCCAGTCTACACCCTAGATAAATCATTTTGTCATAAGTCCATTATTATAACAAATATTTCAGCTGACCACCTACTGATTCTCACTTACTCTGATTTTAATATGAATAAAAAACTGATGCTTTCTTAACATACATTATATACGGTCCAAAAGTTAATCTTATATAGGTCTCTGAACATATTAGTAATGTATAAATAATTTAGGCTGACAGGGTGGAGCCTGAAAATATTGCATTCAAATTTAGGATTAAGGTAATAATCAGCTTTTTTAGCTGTACTGACCAAAGGCATAGATGTATGTCTTAAAATCATTTATCTGATAGTTGTTTAGTGGAAACTTGGAAAATCGATTGGTCAAAACCTAAAAGATGGATATCAACCAAATATCAGGCCTGTGGAGCAAATCAGCTGCTCAAGTAGCGCTATCTCTATTTTAACTCCACTGGACGGAGTCCAGCAGTCTTTTTTCATGGCCTTTTGTCAGTTGTGTGTTCGTCAGTCCATCCATCAGTGCTTGTGTTAAATTTTTCTTTGATCATCTTCTTTTCTGAAACTACTGGGCAGAATTACACCAAATTTCACAGGAATGATGTTTCAGACATGGTCTTTCAGATTCTTTCTTTTAATCTTGATCAGGCTGATGACTTCTTCACTATGGGCTGTCGTGTCACCAAAAATGGATCTCACATGGTGAAATATAAAATAAAATCTTCTGAAACTACTCGTCAGAATTCAACCAAAATGGTCCTAGATTGCTCACCATAATCTCTTTGACCCCTGGGACATCACATCAATTTAATAGGCAGTGAAAGGAGTTAATTTCTACATAAAACCAATTTTCATGAAGTTTGGGCCAAATATGTGGCCTCTAGGGTATAACAAGAAAATTATCATTAAGTTCCTTTTTCCTGTGATATGGCATGGATTTTTCATTATTTTTGTGACACTATAAAAATACCTGTAATCCACAATTTGGCAAGCTGACCATTTTTGCAAACTAACATCATCAAATTTTAAGGTAACTTGTCCATGAGAGACAAAAACTTGGAAAGTACAGCTTTTCAAAGCAAGGTTTGGATTTCCCTCTAAAATGTTTGTTGCCAACGGTCATTATTAAAACCCCCCCTCCCCCCCCCCCCCCCCCCCCCCCACACACACATACATGTTCCTACAAAGGTCACCACTCTATCTGTCTCTGTCGGTCTGTCTGTAGACCTTTTTTTCTGACTTAAACGAAGGAAAAAAGTGACCTAGAATCACGAAACTTTAAACAATTGTTGTCCATCATCTTTTTTCATCAAGCTTTTTTCTCAGTTTAGCTACCCAGGGCGAACGTCTCTCTTGTTCAAAATGTTTGCACCCTTTTTAGCTCACTTGTGCAAGAAGTGCTCAAGGTGAGCTATGGGGTTGATCTGACTGTCCATCCATCTATGTGTCTGTATGTCCAAAATTTAAAAAAAAAATCTTCTACAAAACTTTCCTCTAGATTTCAACCAAACTTCACAGAAATGATTCTTAGGACGAGCACTTTAGAAATTCTTAACAGAATCAGAATCCATGCATAATCTAGTTGTCATGGCAACAGGGTGAAAAAATTTATACTAGAAGGACTTGAGCACCTGATTTGCTTCACTGGTCTGAATCTTCTGATAATGCTCGTAAGAGAACAATAATGCTCTTTACAAAAGAACTTTCCGAGATTAGTAACCTATATGCACAATATTTTTCTCCGTTATTTGAAATCCACCCTCAGAACTTTCATAAGAATTAAATTAAAATCAAACAATTATTCCTTCTAGTGATTTAGAAAGTGTACATTATATTCTCCTTATTGGTTTGTCTATGAAACAATGGCTCAGTGTGAAACAGTTGTAACTCCCTAAAAACATATATGGAGTTACAATTATTTCACGCTGAGCCATTGAAAAGTTATGCTTTCCTTCTAATTGAAATAATTTTTGAGGGAACACCCAAGCAATCACTCAAGTGAAATTTGGTGGATTCGACATATTACATTTTCAAAAATGATTTTCAAAGTTTCTATCATATGATGAGAAATGACCTCTACCCATAAAAGGCACCCTTTTCATCCAATCACAATATTCTTTTGTAGCCTGATAAAGATTCACCCAAGGATCATTCATGTGAAATTTAGTTCATATCCATCTGTTATGTTCTGAGAAAAATGATTGAAATTTGGTTGATATTCATCTATAAGGTTCTGAGAAAAGTCAGTTTTTATCATATATGGAAATCGCCACACCAATTTAAGCTATGTTTATTATTGTAAATTACTAATGAATAACTTTGAAAGAGGGTCAACCAAGGATCATTTCTGTGAAATGCGGTTGATATCCATATATTAGGTACTGAGATTATGATTTTCAAAGTTTCCACTTTATGATATATAGGGAAATTACTTCTGCCAATTAAAGACATATTTTTTCATCCAATCACAATAATCTTTGGTAGCCTGATTAAAGGCAACCCAAGGATCATTCTCATTCATGTGCAATATGGTTGATATCTATAAAAGACATTTTTCATCTGATCACAATAATTTTTCGTAGGCTCATAAAGGGTTGCTACAGGATTAATCCAGTGAAATTTGGTTGATATCCATTGATGAGGTTCTGAGAAAATCATTTTCAAAGTTTCCACTTTGAAATATGTAGAGTTATGACCTCAGCTTATAATCTTTCCATCTATAAAGTTCTGATAAAAGTCACTATTTATCATATATGGAAATCGCCACACCCATTTAAGTTATGTTTTTCATTGTAAATTACTAATGAACAATTTTGGAAGAGGGTCAACCAAGGATCATTTCTGTGAAGTTTGGTTGAAATTTATAGAGTAGTTTCTGAGGAAGATTTTTGAAGAAAACGTTTACAACTGGACAGACGGACAGATGCATCGGGCGGACACAGCCCCATGGCAATGGCCCAGTGGCCTTCTGTCAGTGGAGCTAGACATATCCTAATCCATAAGACCTATAGCTTTCATATTTGGCATGAAGCATTGCCCAATGCGCATCCTCAAAAATACTTCAAATTATTGCCCTCACTTGAAAATTGGCCCTGTGTTATGTGAACCTGGATTTTGCATGGAAATAAAGTTAGTGTTTTTCAAAAAAATCCTCTTTTCCCAAATCAAACACTGTAAAACTAATATATTTGGCATGACGCATTTGCCTAACCCTAATAAAAAATATAATTCAATTTATTATACAGTCAAACCTGTGTTAGCGGCCACCTGTATTCAGCAAGCAACCTGTATTAAGCAAGCGACCACCGAGTTCCCAAATGAAGCAATTGCACTGAAATTGACCTGTATTAAGCAAGCACCTGTCTTAAGCAAGCACTTTTCGGATGTCCCTTTGGTGCTTGCTTAGGACAGGTTTGACTGTATTTGAGTATTAGCCCTATGTTGTAGCATTCTCTACTTTACATAGAAATAGAGAAAGAAGTTTTAAGACTACTCCAAAACCATTTGGCTTAAACTCTTTTTACATGTATTTGATATAACACATAATTCTAAGACCATTTAGCAGAAAAAATATCATATTTGTTTGTGAACTTAAAAAATAAGCCCTGCATGTGTCGTGGGTTTTCAGATTTTACAAAGATGAGGAATGAGAAAGAAAACACCAAAAATCTTCTCTTTCTATACAAAAGGCATACACTTTTCAAATTTTGCTTCAGAATTGCCATATGGCCTCCAACTAATTACTGTAAATTGTTTTCAGGTGAAAATTAAGCCTATGTTGTTGGTTTTGTTTCCTATAGAATGAGTTCAAGGAAAAAAAACTATGAAATATTTTCTTCTCAAATGATTTGGCCAGATAGTTTCATTTTCTGCTTTAGCATGGATCTATATTTTCTTTCAGCCAAAATGATAAAAATTGTAGCTCTGAAATTGAAATAAGCCCTATGTTGTGAGGCTACATTTAATATAGAGGTGATAGAAAAAAGACCTTAAAAAAAGCTCTTATTCTTAACCATTAGACATACAATTTAAGGTGAGTAAGAAATAAAATGCATTTCAAAATATTTTCACAATAAGGTTAGAGTTAAGGTTAAGATCTACACACAACAGATAAAGTTCCATTTAAGATAAAATTAAATGGAAATAAAAGATATCATGTTTTTTGTCAATTGGTAGTTGATGGGCCATTTTAACACTTTATTCAGCAAAAATGTTTTAATATACTGTTAATGAATTGTTTGCTTGGAAAAATGTCAATCGGTAAATAATATCTATCAGATACATGCTGTAAAATTTCTGACATGTTGTTAAGCCAATTTTTAGAAAATATTTTCCTAGTTTGAAGTTGATTTTCTCTACAATTCTTCATGAAATAACCCAATTGAAATCAACCAAATGCAAGCTAGTTAACCCTATCATGCTGAACCAACACATTATAACTCAGTAGCTTAAAACACGTTTATGAAATAAGAAGAAAATACGGTATTTATTCTTAAAATTGCCCAGGCATTTATTAGAAAAGTCATGATTGATGCAGTTGGTGGTGGGCGATTATTAGAGGTATTCTGTTGGGAAATAACTCAAACTTCCTATGTACGGACCTACAATGTCCCTAAGAAGTGTCAATATGATATGTTTCTGGAAAATATAAAATGAATATCCATAACGGGACAACACACATAATAATAGCATTACTCAGACCTCACCAGTTGTTCATTGTCACAGTTTTTCAAGAAATAGAGTGATACGCTGCTTTAAATAAAATCGTTATGATACCAAGGGATTCTCAGGAATGCCATTTATATTCTACCACAAAACAATTTCTGAAATAAATTGAAAGTTAATGCATCATTAAATAGTGAAACAATTCGCATTTCCTATTCTGATATGATGACCGAAAACACTGTCAACTTCGGCAAGTAATAACACTGACGACCTTGCGGTTTTGTTTGGATTTAAAGTTCTATTCAATAGAGTAAAAAACTTTTGCCAGACGATCATACTTATGTTTAAAAAACGATTCTTGAGTCAGAAACTTGTATTATTCTTTGTTTTCTTAGATTAAAAAATACAGCATATCGCTCTCATGACTACAAAGGATCATAACTACATCTGATCATAGCTGTTGCATGCATTTTGATATACACTTCAACATGATTTCAATTGTAAAAAATTCTTTGCTTCTCATATATTTTTTGCAAGACGACACAATTAAGCCGTAATAGGAAAATATAGGAGTTGTATCGCCTACCTGTTGCAAAAATAAAATTAAGAAGTCTGTTTTCCTCAATTTAAAAATCTGTAACTAAGCCACAAAAAGAGGGCTAAATAATAATTTTAAAAGGGTTTGACATCACCCAGGACAAGTGTTAGGCACATGCAAGCTCTGGAAACACTTCCAAAAATAGCCGTTGGCTCTTTTGATCACCTGTTCACCCTCTGTGAGAAATAAACTGTTCCGAGTCCTTTACCGCGCTGCGAAACAAAAATATTGATTCAATTTGCATACATTGACCAGATTGCTACTCGGATTAAATTTCAGATAATTGAAACAAAAATCATTGAATATCAGTAAATTCTTTCTATTCAATTGTTTCTTAAGAATATCGTAATTTTGGATAAAAAGATAGTAACCATGATTGGAACATAAAATATTCAATTTTCCGTCAGTGGGAGCTGAAAACGTTGTAGCTACAACTAACCTGATATGATGCATGTGATCTTTCTTTGACATCCGATTTAAAAATGTTTTTGATAATCAGTGTTTAAGATAAAACGTAGAAACAAAGTTTTTAAAATCTGAGTAAATTATGCAGTCACGACCATCGCTAACATAACTTGAAAAGGACAACAAGCATTTTTTTCCCCAATCTTCAATAAATCTTGTAAATGAATCCTAGTTTAGCCAAATCGTGGAATCATGATTCATCGTGATTTTTGGTAATCGTTGAATGTGTTGCAAGAATTTTTAGCTCCACAGGTGGAGTGCCAGCGAGCTATTGTCATGGCATGGTGTCCGTCGTGCGTCCGTCTGTGCATGCGTGCGTAAACTTTTCTTTAAACATCTTCTTCTCCTAAACCAATTGGTGGATTTTGACGAAACTTGGCCAGAATGTTCCTTGGGTGACCCTCTTCTAAAGTAGTTCAAGAAATTTGGATTGACTGTGCACACAGATAGCTCCACCATATAATAATAATACTCATTTTTTTGCTGGAATGTTGATTCTTTCGACATTGAATAACCCACTTCCTTAATAAGGCGCTTTGATTTCTGTGAAATTCTCCCAACATCAAAATTTTTACTTGTTCATAAATTTTTCATCCAGAAAAATGTTACAAAACTATTTTACACTAAGAAAAGGGTTATATAACTAATTTCAAAAATTGTGTTTTAATGGATAAAAATTCATTTTTGCTATGATGTGTCCTTGAAAAAAGCCTGATGATGGGGAAGGAGTTACATGCAAAGCAAAATCCTGAAGGTCCGCCCTCGGATTTTATCTTTTGCATATGACTCCTCCATCAGACTTATAATTCATGGGCACAAAAAACATGAAAATGAAATAATTTCATTAATATGCCTGTTTTAGTAGAAGGCCTTGCTAAAGATCTGGCTGCATTAATACATACAGTCTGATTTTAGTCTACATATCCAGTGTAAGGCTCTTTCCAGCTTAATTTATCTATAATTTATTTTTTACATGAAATATTTATGATCAAAACTAATCCTTTGAATTTATTGCAAATGTAACTAAATTTTATTTAGGATTACAAGTTTTGACCTAAACATTCATGCTGAACCTAGAATATATATCTGCTTTGGCAGGAATTATAGACACAGATCACCCTGCACTCATATGCAGCCTGATTTTAATCTATATGTACTACCCAGGTCAATCATAAAAGTTTTAAAATGATATTCAACCTCCCACCTTCACCTCACACCCCCACAAAAAAAGTGACTCACAATTGTTGCATTCAGTACTTTCAGCACTTTGATTTTATTGCAATTTTGATGCTTATATTTAGCATGATAAGATTTAAAGAGTAAGGATACTTCAGCCAACCAGAATCAATCCAATCTGTCACAATCTTACAAGACCCATATCTATTTAGACTATATCATGGCTAATGATATCTTATCGCCAACCAATCTCAATGTGATAATTTACGATCGTAAACAAATTGACAGACGGTGATACAGAAATACAATTACCATCGGAGACAAATTTAGTTAGCCCGTGGTTTGATACGCTGTGAACAATTTTGAAGAGATATTGACGCTGAAAAATTAGGTCTAGTGAACAGCAGGGCTGTAATTGATTGTCTATTATCGGGAATTAGAGATCCGCTCATGTGAAAATGCATTTGTTGGCATGAAACTGAAGCTTATACGATGACAATGCATTTACAGAGGTGTGCAAGATTAAATTTATGAGAGGTGCTAAGTTCATGTCATTTTGGATGAATTGCTCCCATATGTAGAAAACTTCAAATAACCTGATTTTATATATAACCCCATTACATTTATTATTTACTAACAAACTTTTTGCCTGTGTCATGCTGAATAAAAACTTTGGCTAAATAGTGCATTTAAATCAAAGAACTTAAAGTACTGGATACACTTATTGGGAATCAGTATTTATTTGCACTCTAGAGGCCACATTTTTTGCCTGATAAACCTAATACTTAGTCAGAATGATTTCAAATATGGTCACCTGGGGGTCAAAAACTAAGTCACTGGGTCAAATCATACAAAAACCTTGTATATCTTTTAGTGTCTGTATTTTTCCTGATCAACCCGAGTTTTGGTCAGAATGGTTGTCTTGATACAATACCATACAATACAACTCTTTATTCAAAACCACGTATGGTATAAACATACAATATGGTTATAGAAGACAAGATCAAAATCAGTTATGATTGGATCGAGATAAGATAAATGAAAGGAAAAAAAGTAATTTATCTAGAACAAAGTTGATCTAATGGGAAACCAGATAATTGAGTAAATTTTTCTTTTGTTTACTGTAAATGATTATTCGGATGGTGTCGGAATTTCGGATAAATAGTTCACGATATTTTGGTGTGCGTTCCAAACATCGCAATCACAGCCTAATTAAGCTGTAATTCCGCTATTTGGTCGCAAATGGGTTACAGATTTTTCACTTTTTCTTGTAACTTTTTGACTAAAATAAAAACAACAGAAATGATTTATGTCATTGTTTGCCATATTGGCTGTATCCCCGTTTTTCCCGACCTTGTTAGAAACGAAAAACAAGGTTGGAAACTGGGGATATTGCATTTTACAATTTTGATGAAAGCTAAGGTGATTTTGAAATACGACCAAATGGGGTCAAAAACTATGCTATGGGGTGAAATCTAACCTTGCATGCCATATTTTTGCCAATCAACCGTAAATTGGCAAAAAGGATTTTTTAGTTGTTGAACCAGAAACATTGTTTAAAGCTTTGTCAACATTCAACATGCTTTTTCACCATCTGCTGTAAACAAATTTTAGACAGTTCACTCAGGTGAGCAGCAAAGGGCCACTATTGTTCCCTTGTTTATTTCAATTGCTTGAAATGATTGTTAACTATTCTCAAGTGGAATTAAAATCTTGGGAAATTTGCTTTTAAATCAACTTAAAATTGAATGCACTGGGTGTAATTTTTAACTTTACTGTTTGGAAAAGGTAAAATTAGATGGAATAGACTATGTACTTCCTGCAAAAGTAGAAATATACCGAATTCATCATGATTGTTTAAAAGTTAATCTGCCCTTAAGGAGTTTGAAAAATGTCCAAAAATCTCATTATTTGAGAAAATTATTATTGGAGTGTTAGATAAATATTGGGTTGTTCAGTTTAACTGAATAAATTTGTTTAACATTGTAACTTTTAAATTTAAATGATTTTTGAAAATCTATGATATTATATTCATAGAATTAGTCTGATCATTAGAAAATGGGTCCATGGAATTATCAGTGGGAAATGTGGCCACCATACATGATTAGTTAATGACAATCATATGTAATATGCATATGTATTGATGGCTCAGAGCAAAGCAATTGTAACTTCCTATAAAAATATTATCAATCATGTAGATTGACAATATGGATGTGTATGGGTTATTTTGAAAAAAATGTTCACCCTAGATTGAGAAAAACAAGGGACAGACATTTTTTGTACAATGTATATTCCTCACTTTCCGCCAACACCCATTTTTGTTAGCCATTTTTAAACGTCAGAACCAACCTTTATTTGTATTATTCAATTAATTTAACAAACAAATGTAAGTAAGCATGAGTTCAATGTATTCATCAGCTTTGTAAATTATTGTGACTTGTGTAAACTTGACCTTTAGGACTGTGAGGTGGCTATAAACTATTGAATTATTACAAGTTCATTACTAATATGACCATAATTTGAAAGAGCCTTTTTAACCCTGAGAAAATATGCTAGAGGTCTATCTGTATGATAACTACAATATTAGTTATTAGCTTGGTATCTGACCATCTATTTCCCATTGAAAAAACAACAACCTGGAAATATGTTCTATAGCATATTTAGAATGTAAAATAAGACATTACATGCATTTTTTAAAAAACAATTTTAGAATTCAAAGTTCTACTATTGTTCTATAAATGTCTACATATGATTTTCTACAAAAGTACAGAATCATTTAAATAAAAAAATTTGTAGGAAATAATTATGTAGAACAAAATCCAAACTATTGTCACATTTTATTAGCTCCACTGGCTGAAAGCCACTGGGGCTATTGTCATGGCGTTGTGTCCCTCGTGCGTCCGTCCGTGCTAGCGTGTGTGCGTCCGGTCGTAAACTTGTCTTTAAAAATCTTCTCCTCAGAAACTACTGGATGGATTTCAACCAAATTTAACAGGAATGATCCTTGGGTGACCCTCTTTCAAAGTTGTTCAAGAAATTTTGATCCAATGAAAAATATGGATTTAATGGGCGTGGCTAATTTCCAAATATGGTAAAAAGTGAGTTTTCTCAGATTCTAATCAATGGATACCAATCAAATTTTACATGAATGATCCTTGGGTGACCCTTTATCAGTCTACAAAAAATCATTGTGATCGGATGAAAAATATGCATTTTATGGGCGGAGGTCATTTTCTCTATATGTTATATAGCGGAAACTTTGAAAATCATTTTCTCAGAATGTAACTGATGGATATCAACAAAATTTCACTGGCATGTTCCTTGAGTGACTCTTTATCAGTCTACCAAAAATCATTTTGATTGGACGAAAAATATGCATTTTATGGGCGGATGTCATTTCTCTATATGTTATATAGTGGAAACTTTGAAAATCATTTTCTCAGAATGTAACAGATGGATATCAACCAAATTTCACTGGAATGATCCTTGAGTGACCCTTTATCAGTGTACCAAGAATTATTTTGATTGGATGAAAAATATGCATTTTATGGGCAGAGGTCATTTCTCTATATGTTATATAGTGGAAAATTATAAAGACCATTTTCTCAGAATGTAACCGATGGATTTCAACAAAATTTCACCGGAATGTTCCTTGAGTGACCTTTTATCAGCGTAACAAGAATTATTTTGATTGGATGGAAAATATGCATTTTATGGGCAGAGGTCATTTCTCTATATGTTATATAGTGGAAAATTTGAAAATCATTATCTCAGAGTATGATTTTTGGATTTCAACGAAACTTCACTGGAATGATCCTTGAGTGACCCTTTTTGAGTGAACCAAGAATTATTTTGATTAGATGAAAAATATTCATTTATGGGTGGAGGTCAATTATTAATTTGTTAAATAGTGGAAACTATGAAAAACATTTTCTCAGAATGTAACTGATGGATATCTATCAAACATTTTTGGTATGATCTTTGGGTGACCCATTATCATGCAGCCAAAAATTATTTTGATTTGATGAAAAATATGTCTTTTAATAGCAGAGGTCATTTCTCTATCTGTTATAGAGTTGAAACATTGAAAATCATTTTCAACATCAGTAGAACCCCAAATATCTTAAAATCTAGTCAAAACATTTATTTGTTTTACAAGAATTTCAAGCCTGTGGAGCGACTCAAGCCATTCATGGCTTTCTAGTTATCAAAAACCTCTCTTAAGAACAATAGCTATGTATTTATAGGACAGTTATAGAAGTGGTCTAAAACTATTTTAGAAAAAATATTGGAAAGCTAGAAATTTGGTGTTTAGCTTCATTAAATTTTCTATACTCATGGGTAACATGATAAAAAATTGTTGTTTTGCCCCAACTAAGTTTGTACTCAAATTATATGATTTACAAAATGAATTAACAAGTTCAAGAACTATATATACTCTTACAGTTTTAGAACTGTGCATTTTTCTTGAACAAATTTTCACAGGACAAGCTGAAGACCTGGTTAAACAAATAGAAGTTTTTTTTGCAAAATTTTGAGAGATATGTCCTTGGTTTCTAGTGCAAATGAAAATCTGTAAATTTACCATAGATGCACCTCAATTTTAGTGAAATTGTATAAAAACATTTCATGAAATATTTGCAAGTTTCTAGTATATTCATCATTTTTATCTATCCCCTGCCTTTTATGGCGAAGGAGATATAGTAAGAGTCTCCATCCGTCATTCAATCATTCTGTCACTAAACTTGTCTGGAGCATATCTCCTAAACAGTCTAGGGAAACTTGGTAGCTATGATGCAATTTACCAACTTTTGGTGCACCACTGGAAGTCTTATTAATATTTATTATCAGATAGGTGTAAATCATAAACACTAATTATTTTATTTCCCCTACTTGTGATCAAAACTATACAATAAATGACCATACAATGTTACGTAATACAAGGTAGAATTATGTTTGTCTTGAGATATGATCATTCACAGCCAGAGATTGACTTCTGTCCTGGTCTACGAGTTAGTTAAATGGTGTTGTTTAGGATTTAGTACTTCTCATTTCATTATTGATGCTTTTATTTGGTTCAATACATAAAAATAGTACACCTTAGTGGGTTGGGCAGCTGGTTTCTAGGATGAAATGTTGTTGTACTGGTGTGAGAAAACAACGGGAAGTCATGGATAGGTGCACATAAGTAACACAGGGAACCGGGCCTTATTGACTTAAAAGGAAAACCATTTTGTTTCCATATTAAGTCCACAAATATCATTGGATGAATCCTTGTAGAGTCATAAGAAAATGGGATCGATCCTTCGGATAACATGGGAAAAAGAGCCTTATAGATTTTCACCCAAAACTTTCTGATCAAATAGAATAAGTTTTTTTTCAAAAAAATTCAAAAGTATTGTAGGTTCATGTAAGGTTCCCCTGGGAAATGAGACCTTATCCATCAAATAACAAGGGAAAAATGGGCCCCTATTGATTTCTACCAAAACATTCTCCTTTACTTGATAAAGTGTCCACAAATTTTATCGCATTCCCTTAAAACTTATGAGTGGGCTCATCAGGAAGGTTTGAAAAGGAGCCAGTTCCTGAGAAAACAAGGGAAAGGGAATCTGATTGATTTTCACTAAAATATTC